>UCOL01003665.1:0-17837 GCA_900474335.1 Ormyrus nitidulus | reverse complement strand
GGGGGGGGGGGGGGATACGGAGTGACGGGGATAATTTGATAAGACGGTTTTTAGGGCTTTCGCGGACCGGGGATGAGAGGCTTTTTCGATGGGCTTTTTTTTTTGGTGTGTCGTTAGTTTCTCGGCTGGAGATGGCTGGAGGTATTTAGAGTGGAAGTTTGAAGCAGCGGGGGAGAGAAACATTTCCAAGGTGCGGGGGACGCATTAATATAGATTTCTAAAAGTGTATCGGAAGATACGAAAAAATAGGTCAGAGAGATTGTTCGGTTGATCGATTTCATAATAAGCATCATCGTGATTTCCTTAATATATTCAAAGTAAAACATTTTGAGTTGTTTGATTCGCAAAATAGTTTCAAGTATACAGAGTTTATTTGCATTAAATATTTTTAATTGTAAAATTAATTTTTTTTTATATCGACAGTGAGGTAAAGACTAACATGCAATGAAGCAAAAAGATAAGGATAAATATAATTTAATAGTTGGTTATTAAACTACTGGTAATTGCTTCAGAATAAAGAATAGATCTACGCAGTATTTTGTATTAGATTTTTAGTTCATTACACATTAGTTTACAAAATCATCCTCGGTTTCCATTAGAGTTTTTTATTATTAATAAAATATGAGGAAGCGTAAAGTAAAAAGTTTGTCAACCCGCTTTTTATTCATTATTATAAAATTAATTAGCTTGTAGTAAAACTCTGAAAAGGTAGGTGATAGTAATAAAGCTTTTTTAATTAAGGAATATTTTAAATAGAGTAGAGAAAGCAGTAATTAATTTAGAAATAGCAAGTGTATAAAATTTTTATTTAATGGAGTTATTAAGGCTATTGATTAGTTAATTCATTTACTTTCCGATAAAGTTTGCTTGCTGACCTACTACATTTAAAACACTATACCAGCAGAGACCAGTGGCCTCAACAGTGAAAGTTGTATGACCGTATATTAATTCAAGGAAAAAATTTCAAAGTCGAAAAATTACTCCATCCGAAAAGCCTTTACAACTGAAACTAACGACACATCGAAGCGTTCATTGATAATATAATTACAGTGTAAAGTAGACTCTATTACCCAAGAACTCCCCGGGAAAAATCAATAGAATACCGCAACTCATCCTCGCTCACAGTTCCTCTCATTTCCCTTCCCATCACAATCCAGCGCGCACCTGCAGCCTTGCAGCAACAACGTCTAATTTTGCCTTCGCATCTTCAGTAAGTCAGTCAGTCAGTCAGTCAGACGGCTCGACAGTCGGCCCCTCCCCACTCCGGCGCTCCATTCATCGGCGGCTGCCGCGTGCCGCCCTAACCTCCAAGTCTCTCGCGTATCGGGCAGGCACGTCTTCGTCGGCGACGGCGGCAGAGTGCGATTGTATAGTGCGAGTGCGCGGGGCCCCGGGAGTCGGCGTGCAGAGACATGACGGACAACAGCAGCAGCTTCGACCTGAGCGGAGGCGGCGATCATCAGCCGACCGTGAGGCTGCGGCGCACGAAGCGCGTCACCCGCGCCGAGGAGATACAGAAGGCAGAGCAGATGGCACGCAGGTCTCAGCCAGACAGACCGTGAGTAGCGCCGCGAGAGGCCCTGACACGTGTGGGTGCGGGGCGTGTAGCTTAGGAGCTATACTCTCGCTTTTGTTTTTCATACGAGCTGGTCGATATCCGGCGACTACTAGTTGCTTTTGGACTTGGAGTGCACGTCGTCGGCTGCTTTTTTTTTAAGAATCAACTTTTTTTCGTTGTTGACGCTATTAGTAGGTATTTGTTTTGTTGTTTAAACTGTAGTTTAATTATAGAATACAGATGCAGATAAAATTGATTGCGCATTACTTTAATTCTGTGAAGTGGTTTTCAACGGGGAATTTTTATAAACGCGTCTTAGATGGAAAGTTATTTCGCGAAATAAGCAGGCGAGCAAACTGCAACGCTTTTTTTAACCGTAGAATTATTTATTAAAAGTAGTCGTCAATGTTAATAGCAAGAGAAATGAGACGCAAGAAATTTATGTTTGGTTATGTTTCAACTACACTTATATTTCAACTGAATGTTGAAAATAAAAATTATGGTCTTAAGTATACTTTTTTAAATCGATTAATTGATTTTCAATGTTTGCATTGACTATCATTAATAAATATTATCAATATTTACTAAATATATTTCCATTTCTCATAAACGTATTTTTTTATTCATTTCAATTCTACGTATACACTTTAAGCCTCCCAATTAAAGCTCGAAGAACATCATTAAATATTGATTTTCAATTTGAAAACAAATATTTCCGTATTGTATCATTTGCAAAATACATATTTACATTACTCCTTACACAAACGTCCTAGACAGTTGAGCAAGTAGCTCGAAAGAATTGATAGTTACGCCCATGACGTGGGGCATTGCAAGCTATATTCCGAAAATAGAGCGTTAATAGCAGAGTCGGGAAAAGAATTCCGATTACCGGAAAACTTAACCTCTCACTGTTTCGATAGGAGTCCGTAATCGCGCTACGCGTTGAGCAAGAGCGACCGGTTCTGCGCCGGCGTGTGTTATGGATTCGTTCCCTATATACTTTCGTAGTTCGTTTTCCCTCTCTGTTACTTATCCTCTCTCTCTCTCCCTCCTGAGCGCGCGACATTTAATTGTGCTCGAGCGTCAAGTACCCATCAATTATAAGGCATTTCAAGACCGCTCTTTCTTTCCATTGTTTTTTGCTTGAGCGAACACCAGTTGAAATACTGATGTTTGCAAAGCACACCGGGGAATACTGATTTTTGTAAAGTTGATGTTGATGCTGGTAATGAAGGCTTGTAAAAAAATGTCGAAAATATGCCTATTTTTTTAACTTTAATATAAGTATATTCTTTAATAACTTTAATGTAAATTAGACAATAACTGAATCATTAACTAAATCATGATAATGTATTTTAAAAATTACATCATAAACTAGACTTTTTAATAAAGTCATATTTATTACTATAAAAACAAATTTTCAAAAGTTTGTGAAAGTTTCTTTTGAACAAAATTTACTAGATTTCCGTTCAAAAAATATCATGAATTTTTTATTTCTTAAATTGCAGAAACTTCTAGAGCAAGACACGAATAATAGCAATTCTTGAAAAATGTAAAGAAAATAAAATTGTTGACAGAATCTTTGCAAATCGACAGATTCTCGAGTGCTTAATCGGTACAGAATTTTTGTAAAAAGGATAATGAGGCCTCGGCCCGGAAAGATAAGACAAGCGCGGCGCTTGTCTCAACTGTCTGAACTCGGTAATAAAGTTTGGCCGGTCTCGTTAGATTCGGCGAGAACTAATTTAGAACTCGAATTTCGCTCTGGTCTCGGGCGCAGTTTCTCTTTTTTTTTCGTGCCGGGGAATTAATTCACCGGCGGTTTTCGTAGGAAAATTGCGCCGTGCGTTCGTTCGTTCGTTCGTTCGTTCGTACGCTTCGGTTGCTCGACTCCTCCGCTGCCCGGATAACCAATTTTCATGCCTATTCCCGTTTCTAAAAAAGGACTTTAAAAAGCCAAATCACTCGGAAGAATTCGCTTAATTTTTCTTTATTAGATTACTGGTAACAGCCTGTTAAATATTAATTGACTGTATACCATTTTTCCATTATTCCTATTTCTCGTCTGTAATTGGCACTGAAGTGTTTAAATAATTCAAACAGATAAATTTTTATACAACTTTTATTAAATCAATAATCGTGTCGAGTAATATCGATTATACTAAATCTATTTACTTTTTTAGAATATGAACAGAACACCGGCTAGTCTCTTTCAGAGACTCGAGAGAGGATTGTTTCTTAACTGCCCCGAGGTATTAGATGAGCTAAAAAACTACGCTAAAAATATCAATCTCCAATCCGTTGCAATTCCACTACCCGTAGCGACGAGAGGAGTTGGCTTTGCTGCAGCTATGGAATACAGCCATTTCAGCAGAATATGCTCAATCTGGAAAGACCGAGTAATTAGTGACACTTGCAGTATTCACCAGTATTATCGTGTATGCTTATATCTTGCATACTACAAACTCTACAAAAGTCAGCATGGTCAGACCGAGATCCAATCACTGTACACGGATCGTTTCGTTTTGCGTGAGGGAATAAGTGACGTACTGGACCCAGTTACTATGGTGCCTAAATGTCTTTGCAATGTGCTTTCTGCTATTGGGAAAATTGAAACAACATCAGTTTGGCACTCTATTCCAGCAGATACGAATGATTCGAATTCGGGTGAGCTTGCAGCTCTGTACCTATACCCTAGTAATATACGGGATACCTTGGTTAAACTGGGTGATCGAGAGACTTGTCGTCAATTTCGTGACGATTTTTACAAACTAAATCCCATTCCAGCAGCGCGTTGGACCAATGATGATCGTTTCGGATGGTTGCTTCAAAATGCCGACGACATTTGGCCTGCTAATTATGGAGTTACGGAACTGGTGAATGATTTGAGTCGTTATCGGGGATTGTTAAGTATTGTATCCACTCAGCTACCCCAGAATTTTTTCGCCAACGTTACCTGGAGTCCATCAGCACGGAAGAGGGGACTAGTTTCATTTGATCCCACCGTGCGATTAAAAGCCCAATTCGAACAGCGTCAACACCAGATTCCAGCTGAACCAGAATATAAATACGTCGGGGACGATTTTGATGGTTCAAAAGGGGCGAGGTACGTTTGGTCACCCGATTCTGAAATCCAGGCCATGGAGATGATTACAGGAGCGGCCGCTTTTGTAGGCGAACAGTCTATGGAGCTTACCCGTTTGCCTACCCGTCGGCCGATCTACGGAAGGATGCGCGCCCACGTATCGCCTGTATCGGTGTTACACTTATTGCTCCGTTAAAACTAAGCAACTCCACGATCACAAGGGCTCGTCATTTTTGCTTCGAACTAAGGGATTCAGGTGTTCAAATGATTCGATGAAATAAATTTTTATATAACTTTTGTTACTCTTGATATATATTGTTGACGCGTTGTAAATGCTGTATCGTCTATTAAAATTAAAATCATTTAAACCTATCAAAATGCACTTCGATTTTCATTCCTCGAAAAATCGTTCAGTTTCTCTCGAACTTATTGTAGCTTTTCAGTTCATTTTGCAGATAAAACTGCAGCGATGATTAATAGCTCAGGTCAGCGAGTCGGAAAGTGCATATACGATTTCCTCCATTTTCGCTCTGCTGGATTTTGCAATTAAGCCGCTGATAAAGAGCCGCAGCCGTTTGGCGGCAAGCGTGTAAATATCGCTTCATTGAGAATATCATTTGACGCGCGTCCTGCAACATTTGCGAAAGTAACAATTAACTTTTTCTCTAAGCGCCGGAGATCATCGCCGCCGAATCGTCATCGAAATCCAATTACGAGATTGCGAACGAGCGTAATTCAATTACGTAATCGAGCATCGGAGGCGATATACGCAGATGCTGCGCCGATTTATCATGTGTAATAAGCGACGGACACCGTTTTGTTGTACAATGCCGGGCTAACGAGCATTTTTGCGGAAGGGAAGACTCGATTGTTTGAATTCACGACCAGTAGTTCAAAGTTGCAGACGAAACATGAATTATTCAAATTCTAATCGTCGTCATTGACTACTGATTTGGGTAGACCGCGAACTTTCGAAATGTGTGGTTTAACTACGGATGTCAATACTTCCGGTGAAAAATATATCTTTAGCTTTTTTTGTAAGTTGAACATTAATTAAACGATGCATTTTTTTAAATTTAATTGAAACACTTTAATTATAACAAAACTGATACGCATTCATTTCTTTATTATTAACGATATAAGAAAATTGTTTTTGTAATTTAGAACGCTTAAAAATTTAAACTTTTTTACAAAAAAAAAGTTTATAATGATATTGCAAAAACACATTGTGCAACTCGTCACGTTGTGGAATTTTTTCACAGCTATTACTTTATTTGTAGTCTAAAGACATTTATGCGATCTTTTATTGCAGCGTTTTTACACGAATAATTGCGAAGAAGGAGCTGGTCAGCCTTCAATCACTGTTGCGTGCGTCAACCTTGAGAAAACATTTGCTCACGTTGCGGATAAGACATTCTTGTTATATCATGTTATAAAGCGATCGTTTCCGGACACTTGGTGTAATATTGGACTTTGAACTCATTCGAACTTTACCTAACGTTCTTTTTTTGAACTTGAAGCGTTGAAATTTTTTCTCTCCGAAAAAATCGATAAAGGCAGTGTAAATTTCATTTCAAAATATAAGTTTGTTGAAATTTTTTTACCTTTTTCTTCTGCCAAGTTTAGAACAATCGAGAGTTTGAAAGTTTCGCAATATTATTTTAGTAAAATATTTATTTCTTTTATATTAATTTTTAATACCGTTTGCATTTTTATATGAAAATGAAAAACTATAAAAATATTGATGAAAAATCATATTGATCTAATTAGTGTCAATAAATACTACTATAGTCTATCATTATAAATGAGAAGCAAAGTAAAAAAGTGGTATTATTTCAAAATAAAAATTCGTAATACGAAGTTTGAATTTCGTAAAACAAACTTTATCAAAAAAATTAAAAAAAATATCTCGTTTCCGTCACAAAGTCAGCTAGATCCACAAAAATCATATTTCAGCGCGGTTTCGACATTTCCAGCAATCCGACATCCGAACCGAATTACATCGGCAGATACAGAAAACTCAAAACCCAGCCGCGGCAGTAAACCGAACGTCAAGCCGGCAATCTCAACGTTCCCGTCCGCGCAAAAAAGACTTTTTTCAGGCCCGCGTCCGTTTTTTTTCTCCCTGGGAGCCCAATAGCTTCGCTCGTCGCGCAAAGCACGAGCCGATCCTCGGCAAAAAACACCACTTGAGGCCGGCGGATAAACTTATTAATCTTCTAAAATAGCAAACGGCTCGCATGCAAATCCAGGGGCCCTTCGGAGTCTCTCTCCCTCTGGCCATGGCGTGAAGAGCAGCGGTCGGAATGCGTAATGCTAAAATAGTACCTCTATAATTAATCAACTTTCTTCGGCCGAGGTCGCTTTGCATATCTCCTTGCGGCCCTTTTCTCGTGTTAACACTTTGCTTTTATCGTATTTTCTTTTTCGTATCGCGATGGGACTTTCATCTCGCTGATAAAATGTTTAATTTAGTTTAGCGCCTTTGTGAGGCCGTGTACTACTTGAATTCGGAAAATGCATTAAACATCTTTTAATTTTCTGATATTCAAAATAAAGAGCATGTTTTAAAATTCATTAAAATAAATGCACTAGCGAAAGATGAAGTGCATTTATTTTAATGACAAATTTTTATTTTATGCATATAAAGGGAGATATAGCGAAATTCGTCATATTATTATGGTTTTGAATACTTAAAAACTAGAACCAAGCAAAATATATAGAAAAAAAGACTATCCAATATCGGTTTTCAATAAATTAAAAAATAATTATTCAAGATTTCTAACCCATAATTCCGGGAATCGTACTTTAGTAACTTGACTTTTGGCCGGATGTTTTGTACCGAGTAAGGGTTCGCAGTGTCACCTAATTCGAGACGCGGGCAAAACAGCGTATATTACATGCGGTAAGCCGCGCACCCCCGCCGACTCAACTACCTGTATAATTAATCAACGTTCTTTGACTCCCGTTTTTGCATAACTCGTTATCGCTCTTTTCGGTACTTCTTTTCTTCCTCCTTCTGCATTCGGCGAGCATCTTGGCTACTCTTTTTTTTTTCATCCGTTTTGCCATATTTGCCGGTTAATGATGTGTGTACGTCCTGCCCGAGGGAAAGTATAATTAAGCTTATAAGAAGGTATGTGCAAATGAAGTCTATTGTCTGATCTTTTATGTAAGATGTTCACCGTGTTTCTTTAGATCGCATTTTTTTTGCTCTTTGAGTATTTTTCCAGCGAGAATTTTATGAGAACGTTATATTATTCTTACTGCGAGCAGAGCGATCTAAAATACAATTTTTTTTTTGTCAAAAGAGAGATCTTATTTTAGTTATGTTGTTTGAAACTCTTGAAAGAATTGGATACTTTTCTCGTGTTTATTTTTGGTAATGATATACACTTATTAGGAAGTTAAATGAATATTTGCACGTGCTGCAATTACCTCATTAAGGTTTCTTTTTAAATGTTGATGTTAAAGACAATATTTAGAGAAGAAAAACGCGAGATTTGCTCATTATTTTTTTATCAAAAGTAAAGCGCGCTCGTCGAAATTTAAAATTTAACGTTTCCTTTTGTAAAAAAAAAAAAGTAAATAACGATCAGAAATTCTTGTCTTTGGCAAAACAGCGCAGATTTCCGCACTTCGGAGCGGTACATTTTTAAAAAAGGCTTTTTCTAACTTTGTAACTACCTTTGGTTTATCTTTCGACAATTTTTTTATCTAACTTTTAGAGAAGTTGGCGAATCGCGGTAGAATCAGTGAGAAATGCTTTTAGAAAAATACTCGCTTCAAAGTGCGACTCGAACTTTATAATTGCTTTTCTTTACCTTTTCCCTCGTTATTTAAAAATAGCAATTTTCTTTTTTTCAACCCACCCTCCCTCCAGTCGACGATAACTTTTAATGAAATCGATGGGCAAAAAACCGAAAACCAAGATGACGCAAAAGAGACTCGTCGAGTTAAATTAACGGGGTCGTACTTAAACACGCGAATGTTTAACCTGAAAATTTGTTATTACTCGGGGAAAAAGTCAAGGCAGGGAAGATAAAAGGAAAGGCACCGGCCCGACAATGGGACGAAGTGAGCAAAAAAAGAGGGAGAGAAAAGAATCTCGGCGCTGTATAATGAGCTGCAAATAAGAGATCCGTCGTTCTCGAGAATGATTTTAAGAGGCTGCTGCCGCTGCCTCTCGTGTCGCACCTCGAGACAGAGGGAGCAAAAAGAGAGAGAGAGAGAGAGAGAGAGAGCGCCCGACTCTCTTTCAACTCATCTCTCCGATCCTCCTCCTCCTCCTCCATACGCTTCTTCTTCTCTTCTCCCTTAAACGAACGGAAGTTATATTTACTCGACGGGGGAGTCGCTGTTTGCCGAGCGCTTCTTGTTTTCGTCCAACTTTGCAATTAGACGCGCGATAGGTGAAATGGAAGAAAGGACTTTCCCTTCCTTTTTCGACGTATGAAAGCCGTCGTGATTTTCGTCCAAGTTCGTTACTCTCGGGCTGCAGTCGATAAAAACCATACTTTATTCGACGCGAATGGAAAAAAGTTTTTTTCTCTCTCTTTTTTTTTATTCCGAAGCGTATATATAACATATAACTCTCGGCGAACGCGGTAATTGGGAATCGGCGGAGCTGCGAGTGCTTTTTTGATTACGTTTTTCCTGCGGGCGCGTTATAAACAATGCTTTATGCAAGAATATTTTAATCCGCGAAAGCAGCTCGTAATGCATGCTTATTTAATTTTCCAAGAGTGCTCTGCTTTATTTATTATTATTGCAAGCCGGGAATTTTTTATATTCAGAAAAATGCTTATAAATATTATACTATTTATCATTTTCCCTCCTGTCAAGTGTTTAAACGCAGTTTCGAATAAAACTTTTTGCTTGATATTTACCTTCTCTTTTTTTTTTAACAAAAATAGTTTTTTAAGCCTTTTGAACATTAGAATAAGAAAAATCGTTCATTCATTTCCAGCAACTTTCCAAAAATAGGATCTTTCTTTCTAAAAACTACATGGAGAAAAATTTTGTAGGAAAAACTGTAAAAATCCAAAAAATTACCATGTTCCTAGTAAATTTTACAAGTCTAAATATGAAAATTTTTCATTGATCTCGTCAAATTTAGAAACTATGGTAATTTTTTGGATTTTTACAGTCTGTGATCAAATTAAAATACACTATTGTAATTTTTACTTTAGGCCGCTGCGCAGTTCAAAATTAGATGAGGTATCTTTTTCATAGTTATAATTATTAAATATACATGTTTTGCAATAATAACAATCCAACGATTTTTAAACGTAACAAATGCAAAGCAAAACTAAAAAAAAAATCACTTTTCCACAAACCATCGCTAACCTTGAAACGTCAAACATTAAACTCGGACTCGCAGAGGAGCGCAGAGTCGGACCAACGAAACTACTTTTCCTCGATAACGCTGCCGCGAAGCAAGGAAGGAAGTAACTTTTTAAATAATCAAAACTTTCTTTCGCGTAATCGCGATTATCCGCGAATAATTTTCTCCCGCCCCCTCCCCCCTCCGTCGGCTCTCCGCTCGCCGGTAATCGGATTTCGGCCAGCGTGACAAATTATTTTAACGAGAGTCGCCTTTACTTTCACTCGAGGCCGCCGAGCCGCCGACAAAACTGACACGATAACTAAGCGCGAAAGATAGCGTCGGAAAAGTTTTAATCCCCCCCCTCGCTCGATGAGAATGCTTTCGCCCGACGTGTGCGTTCGCGTTGGCGCTTTAAGCTGAGAAAAAAAGAGAGCCCCTTTTTCCGTGTAACCACGGCGGGCGTGTTGAGGATAAGAGCGAGGATAAAAAGAGTAGGCGCGCGACTTTTTTCGTGCCTCGATTCGTCGGATAATGAATACTTGCTGTATTAAAGATTGGGGAAAATGAGGGAAGCTCTCGCGACGTTTTTGTAGTGCTTTAATTTGCGCGGGATACTTTTATTCCCGGAGGAGATATTCAGTCGACGAACGTGGCAATGGTGTAAGTTACATTCGGATGAGAAATTTTTTGATATGGAAGTCGAAAACTGTGCGTTCTTTCGAATAAATTAATCAAAGGAATATTTTGCAATTTCGATGGTAAATAGATAAAAGGAATGCATCGTCAATTATTAATTTCTAATTGAATTCGCGAACAGAATTTATTTGCTTACCGTTGTTTACCATATATATTGTTACGTACGTACCGTATTGTGTTTGTCATACATGTTAATGTGCTTTCAATGCCCAGAACGTGTGTCTGACGCATTAAAAATGTAAGGGAATTTTCTAGGAACAATAAATGCAGCTCAATGCACAATGCATATAAAAGCTTAGTATGCTTTTATTGGATCTTATTGCCTTGTATAAACTTTAATGCATTTATTCATATTTTATTATATTTTGTATTGAATACTTTTTGAAAAATGAACAATAAAGCAATTTAATAACGAATATTAAATAATTTCATTAATACTAAAAAATTTCGAACAATGGGCTGTCGTTCTTGAAAGAATTTCATTTTGGAATATGAGTTTTTAATGTGAAGGTAAACGGGAAGATCATTTTTTCAACTTAAATAATTAAAAAATGTTAGCCAGCTTGTTGTATTTCTTTAAATACAGCAGAAAAGTAGGCACAATTTCCACATAAACTTCGCGAACAAAAAGGACTATTTTCTAAAGCAGCTCCTAAAATTCGAATCTCATGGTTTTATAAGCTTGCATTACATCCCACAAGTATATCAAGCATACATCGGCCGTTTAAAGAAAAAAAACCGAAGTAACAAAGCCACCTAACGCCACGGCTACAAAAAAGTGAACAAGACTGGGTTTTTACTCGTTCGGGCAATTTACATAAACGAAGAGAAGAGCGAGGCTCAAAAAGAGCGCCGCAGAGTGGATTCGGAACAGCTGCTAGGCTCGCTCGACTTTTTAAATACATATATTCAAGACTCTGGAGGAAATTTCCGATTTCAGGATAGGGAAGGAAGGCTCGTAGATACTCGCCTCCTCGAATATTACCGTCTCTCTTTCATTTTCGCTCGCCCTTTTGCCCCCCCGCCTTCTCTATCCTCCGAGGCTCGATGGAGAGCCAGTATTCTCGATTTCCTCTCTCTCGAAGGTAGTGGATCTTGTGGAAAACGTCAGAAGTAAGTGCTTCCTTTTGCGAGACAGTCTCTCCTTCTCGCTCGAGCGAGCTCCTTTCTTTCCTCGGCGCTGCTATCTGACCTTATCTGGATATTCCTCGAGGTGAGAGAGAGAGAGAGAGAGGAAGATGTGTTTAATTTAAAAAAGGCCGGCTTTTTAAAGAAGAGCTGGTTAACGGAAATTTGCATTCGTAATTTATTAAAAAGCGCAGAATTTTTAAATATTTAAGGTGGGGTCATATGGTTTTTGGAATTAATAATTAGCTCGCGACTTTGGAAAATAGAAGGAGAATATAAAAATTATTCGATTTGCTGAAATCTATATATTTTTTTATGTTAAAATTTTTTATTGAATCTTCTTGGAATTCTCAAATTTATTGCGACATCGATCATTTTTGAAATTGTACTTTTATTTCCAGATTTTAATCAATTTTATTGCAGTCTTTTTCATTATTTATTATAAAAAATTTTATAATCAAAAATTTTTACTCTAGTAAGAATAGGCAATCTATATATAGGAATATTATACGGACATACGATAGAGAATATTAAAAATATTTTGATACAGTAACTAATACCATAATATTATTAAGAAATATTCCATATCTTATATTTCGTATTTATGTAATATGAATATGCAAAAAAATCCGTATTCATATTAGAAACAATATGGAAATTTCTGTGTTGATAAAATACAAAAATATATACGAAATATTCCGCACAATACATTAAAGCGTCAATCCACTTCTCTCAAAAATGTCTTAAAAAAAATTAACAACATTGCAAAATAAAATTTCTCCCAGTATCGTTATTCAAAGGCCCCAATTCAAACCCGCGTCGCATTAAAATTATCTCCGTCGCTTCCTTAAGAAGCGTCTCGCGCAATAAATTCCCCGATAATCAGGGGGGAAAAAGTCCCCGTATCTCGTTGATCTCCGCATTCAGAGCTCGCAGGCAAGCCTCCGCCCTACAACACTCGGAAACAAAAGATTCGGCAGCTTTATCTTTAACGAGTGCCGTTTGCGCCCCGGCGGAGAGCAGCTTTAGCTCTCTCGGCTCCGCCGGGATTTCCTCCTCCTCCCCCCCCCCTCCGGCTAAGCAAATAGTCGCCGGCGACACCTCGCGCGATCGCGCTAAATGGAAATTCGCGTCCGAAAATTCAATTCGAACGGAGAGGGAGGGGATAACAAGGGACGATTGCGTTACGACGCGTCGATCTTTGTATAAGGGCGCGTTATTGGATCGAGTTGCGTAATCGAATTTTTAATGGCGCTGTTGCGTCGCGTTTTCGTTAGATTCGAGGAGGGTTGGGGGGGGCGAGGTGAGTCGATGCTTGTTTTGCACGTCGATTGCTAAAAAGAGAAGCTCGCGCGCGAATGTTTGATTATTTCATTTCTTTTGAAAGATGAGGTTTACGAATTGAATTACATTATACGTGGGAAATTCAATGCTATGAATAAATAATAGAAGTTTTCGGAATTCATCGAGTATTTCGACGTTCTATTCGTAAATATTACAATGCGTTTATTATAACTGTGTGTTCTAGTTTCTTTTTTGCATACGAAATTTTCAACAATGAAACGTATCGAAAGTTCAATATGTACATTATTCGACCAGAAAAAAAGGCAAAACTTTGGATCTAACATTTATTAACAGAGGTCGTGTGCTGATAATTCTTTGTTCCCTTAAAAATTGAGCCATAAAGCGCACGAAAATTTTTCATTAACGTCATCAGTGAGTCTGTCATGAGCCATTAACATTATAATTTTTCCAAATAACGCTACATCCTCTTATTTTTAATAAAGTTGGATGAAAAAAAAATCGAATCGACAAAACGAGAATCCGCCGTTAATAACCGAAAAAAAAAATTCCCGCACTCGACGATCTTCCCGTCCCGCATTTGCCGAGAGCGCTCCACTTATTTACTCCGCAAAAAGCGGCGGCAACTCGACCAAAAAAAAATAATAAAAAAGGAAAGCCTCCCGCATTTTTCCTCCGCGTCCATAATCAACGATGCAGATCCGCGCCGTAAATTGGCTTTCACGCGCGTCCATTTATATTTATTCCGGCCGGCAAATCGATGGAACACGAGCGAAGATCCAACGCCCTGCGCGTCGAATAAAAAATTCACGAGCCGTTGATTTTGCCAGGCGAACTGCACGCTCGGATAATTATAGCAAAACAGAGCAAAAGGGAGGGGGAGGGGGGGAGGCGGCCCCACTATTATTCCTCGGTAATCCTTGGCTCGCGGCTTTGTATTTCTCTCCGGCGGCGGAAAAAAACACGGCAGATTAGACGGGATTCAATAAAAGCGACGGATTTGTCTCCCGCGATTAATCGAGGAGAGAGCCAAGGATAATACCTGCGGCTGGCTTAGGAAGCGCTTTTTGACGCGTCGAGCGTTTTTCGGGAGCTTTTCTGGAATTTGTTAACGCCGAGTGGAGTGCTTCAGAAGTGTTTATTGCATGAAAAATGGTCTGTTTTCCGGCCCTTGGCTTTTACTGTTGTTATTACGGATGTTTGCTCAAGTTGCTGCGAGTGCTGAAAAAATTATATACGAAAACACGCTGCACAAACGGGGCATTGTTACTGTAAACCTATAGCTTTATTGTTATTAAAAGAGCTTTTCACTAAATTGGAGCTTTTACCAACTTTTATGGATTTTTTATTCAATTGTTTTTCTAAATGAAATACAATAAATGAAATGATTTAATATTTTTTTAACTTTGTTTTATTTTATGAATGTACAAATGGTTTATTTATAAATAAACTAGCACCATCCAAGCTGCGCGCGCTGAATATGTTCTATATTAGGCTAAGATAGTTTTAATAATAAACAATATTTCTATTATACATAACATTAAAATTATTTTAATTTATTGATACGTTACAAATGAACTGTGAATCGCAGACTGTGGGAATAAGTTTCGATTGGCAAATTTGACATTCAAACGCGTAGTTTATGATATTCAAAATTAAGTAAAATAATTTATAAGTCCAACCCAGCCTTACTTTATACTGTAGCCGATCACGTAAGTCCTTTAACGCAACAGTAACGTTAATATTAATTGTCGATCTCCTTTTCCATGAGAATCAACCTGTTAAGTCCATTCCGTCACTCTAGGTCTTGCAATAAGATCTCTTTCGGGCATTTAAAACTTCCGAGGCCAAATAAGCAATAATTCTGCATAAAATTTGACTTCTGAAATGCCGAATGTGTTAAACATCTTTCTCGTCTACTCGGAGAAGCAAAAATTGTTAATCAATCGACTGCTGACAATTAAATTTTCATATTGCATACCCCATGGGTATATGCAATAAGCCAATCACAATCGTTTTATTCATGCTTCAAGTTTCCGTCATCACTTTTTTAATAGAGAAAAGAGAGAGAGAGTAGAATCCATTGTCCATTTTGTCTAATCCGAACTTAAAGTACTGCATTAAATTTAGAAGAGATTTTTTTTACTGCCGCTCAGTCGCAAAAACCTGTAAAAATATGTGAAAGAGCCCGTCACATCCCCGGGGAAATTTTAGAAAGTCTTTTAACTCAAAAAGAAATTGTGTCATGCATGAAGTTACATAAATAACTGACTACAAACCCCAGACGAGCAAAAAGCTTTAAATTTTAAATTAGCAGAACGACGAAGAATAACGGATGATCTGCTGAGAACAACACCTCATTAAGAAAAAAAAAAACTTAATAACTCGAACAATAAAGCGCTCTCTATATTATTAGCGAAAGCACTCCGGCATTATCCTCGCGAAATTCGATCGATGCGCACCGAGGGGCAAAGTATTCCATCCCTTAATACGCTCGAGCCGCTCTGGCACTCGGCACACACGAGCGCGCATCTCAAACGCATTTCCGCGTATATCAAGGATCAATCACCCTCGGCATATCCTGACTTTCCGACTCGCTGCGCGGCGGATAAGCGTCCGAGCGACGCGAGAGAGAGAGAGAGAGGCGTTAATTTTAACAGCGACGCCGAGCGCAACGGCTGGTGGCCGGAAAAACGCGAGGAAGTTCGCCCTCTCGGCGTTCTATTAATTATCGCGACCTCTCCTCGCCGAATTCCGAGGAGGAGCGTCTGAAAGCCGGGCTAATTACCGCCCCCCCTCCCTCGAATGCCTGCCGGGTAAACAGCAGACAGGATTAAGGCGTCGACGGCGACGCGAGGCGGAGGGCTCGAGAGTTTTACGCGAGGCGAGGCAAAGAAACTGGTCCGGCTCGTATCGCCGATTTGCATTTCGAATGGGCGAGACGCGTTCTTGTCCGGGCTTTTTTGCTGCCGCGGTGTTGACTTGTGATTTTTTAGTTGTCTGCCGGAGATAAAGTTCGAGCTTGCTTGACTGATCTTCAAAGAGAAGGTGATCGGGACTTGTCGGAAGAACAAAATTGCTGCATGTTGTGGCTTTTAAAAACTTAGTTTCCACTTTATTAATTTAAAAATTTCAGTTCGATTTCTTGCAAATTTTAGTATTTTTTTTTTTAATGCGAGAGTCGATATTTCGTGCACGGAGGAAAATGTTGTAATAAAAATGACTATATATTTTTCTGTATTGCTGAGATAAAAACTTGCATTATCTTAAAAAATCACTATACTATATAGTAAAATTTAATAAAATTGTAGTAAAAATTGATAATGTTATATTAAATTTATGTCTGCTTTCATAATTAAAATATTAGATCAATAGTATATTTTCACAAGTGAAAACATATTCAAAATGTTGTAAACAATTCTAATTATAGAGAATCTTCTTTGGAAAAAAGTAGATGAATTCGTCATTACAGCAAAAAGTAAGAAATACTACAAGGTTGTGACTACGTACTAATTGCATGAATAAATTTAAATGTTTTGCAAGCGAGAACATTTATGTCACCGCGCGAATCTTCGCTCTGACTTTAACATTTGTTTGAAGAAACCAGAGAATAAAATCGCGGATTTTTTAATCTCCTGAATTAAAATCAGATGTCCAGTTTGCACGAGCTAATTTCCACCTCCTCTGTCCTGAATTTCGCGGTGCTTTGAAATTTTCATTGCAGCCTGCATCCGCACAAAGCCCAGGAGAAAAGCTGCGTGTTGCGGTCGAAATATTCACTTTTAATTCAGAATTTCGAAGTTTCAATGTTGATCAATGTAACGATAAATACGCAATCAGCTGCGCGAGAATTCTTGTAAATATTAGTTTCGGAAGAGGCCGACTGAAAATACAAACGAATGGTTTATCGTGCTTTATTTATATTGCTTTTCACGCCATTAGCTTTTCTTCTCTCTTACCGTTTGCTTTTATTCTTCGTAAAAAATTTTACTGCCACTGTAACTTTGTAATTCTGTATTTATGTTAATAATTTAAAGGCAAGATGAAACTACTTGAATGCCTACGAGGATTTCGTTTTGAATTTTTTCTTTACGATTTACGTAAACGCGAATACGAGATTTGCATTCGCTATCATTTATGAAATGAAACCGTACATGAATATTACGTTTTTCCTTATATGCAATATCACTCGTACTTTGTACTAAAAATAAAATAAATTCGCCGAAGTCGTTTGAAGTTTTCCATAACTTTAAAAAAGGGAAATTGCGCATTAATAAAGCAGACGGCAAAGGTTTCTTAATAATGAACAAAATTCACAATAAAAACAAACATGCTCGCCTAAAAAAAGTATTCAACAACGAAAAAAATTAGCTAATTAAAAGCTCGCAGCTCACCGTCAATAAACTAAAAAAACATTGTCGAACAGGCAACGTCGGAGTAACAAAAAGAAAGTTACCTCCCTGGGCTCGGAACATATCTTCCGCTTTGAATTTTCTCCTTTCCATCCGACTACTGGACCGAAAAGAGGCAGTCCGGCGCTTCTTCTTCCTCCTCGGCTATTTCCCCCGAGGGATACGCAGCTTCTAGTTTTTCTTGCTTAATTGCCCTTTCTACCTTCTCTCGCCCTTTCATTATTTCGTAGGCGGCGGGAGGCGGGCATTCAAAAGGCGAGACATTCTAAAAGACACTCTTCTTTCATTACGCGCCGGGTAATATCATTAGAATCGCGAGAGAGGCGG
>UCOL01003664.1:0-17853 GCA_900474335.1 Ormyrus nitidulus | reverse complement strand
TTACTCCCCCCCCCCCCCTTCCTCCAGGCTCTCTCCTGTATTAACGCTCCTCTGCTTGTGCGGGTGTGTTTATATATATATATATATATGCGCTGCGTATATGTACACACACACATATATATATGCTCGAGTCTGAGGACTGGACAAGGGAGGATAGGAGAACCAGAGCTGCTCCGAGATATATTATATTATATTAGGTTAATGTTTATTTTAGCCGGGAGATGTAATCTTGTTGGTTGCCATGATTTCGATGTGTTTGTTGAAAAAACACAGCTCTTAGAGTAATGATTGAGCAGCAGTGGGGGATTTATTATTAATCATTGATTTATTAAATATGAAATAAAGTTCACGGTTATTTTAGTAAATAAGGATATTTTTTTATTTAGAAATATTAAAAAAAGCAGGAAATCTTAAACGATTATATATATATATATATATATATTTATATATACGTTATGTTTTAATTCGTAGACGGGTAACAAACATATTTAACTTCTAAAAAGATAAATAACATAAGTAAATAGGTGTCTAACTAAGCAGGATTAAAGTTCGTTGTACTGACTGCGATAGTCCGGATTTGTTTACCACCAAAAAGATACAATTGGAAATTTGTTAGACAGGACTGAAAATTTATAATTCAATGAATCTTTCCAAAACGAGCAATATCTTCCCGTAGTGTAATGAAAATTACAGTAGAAAAGGAAGCAGTAAACCGAATTACAACTAGACTACAGAAAAGTGAAAGAAAAAAGTGCAATATAAAAGAGAAAAGAGAGAGAGAGAGAGCAATGCGGGGCACATTGTAACAGAAATGAAAGGACATACGTTTATTGGAATAAGGTCATGACAAAGATATTGGTTTCTATTCTAGATACGAAAGTTTTTTTCGATTATTTTTCCCCCAAAGCACATCAATCCCAACCAGCACCATAATTCAAAACCAGAACCCCATTCCAATCCCCCAGTACAAACTAATGAGAAACTAATATCCCGAAAAGCGCGACAAATAATTAAAATAATAGAAACATCTGTTGCGACTACGCGCAGTTCATATCCACTCGCTATTAAATTAAGCTATTAATTTCCAGACTGGGATCTGAACGCCGCTGCTACATCGCGGGCACGTTTTACCTTCGAGCATCGAGCTTTGAAACTTGAATTTCGGAACACGTGCTCTGCTGCTGCAGCTGAAATTTCATTACGGCCGATCATATTTGTCCGACGTGCCCGTTACGTTGATTCGCATATGTTTACCGATTACACAGCGCGGGATTATGTGCTTCCGGCAAATACATTATGGAGCGGGATTTAGTTTTTTAATTTTCAGCTAGAACGGGTTTAGATTGTTCTTAGAATGTTTGAGCTTTTAGAATTCTCAGAACAGATCGGATGTTGGATTAGGAATTGAGTTACAAGGAGAGGATTTAATGTAGGTTGCAGAGAAATTGAAAGCTTTGATTAAAGTTAGACTTGCAATGTAACGGAGATTGAAGAGTATCTGTAGTATGAAAAGTTGCTTTTGTTACGATAAAGAAGAAGGAAGCTTTTATAATCAAGCATTGTTGAAACTGTTTTATGTCAGAAGTTTTTTTTTAAGAAATTATAAATAAAACAATGGTTATAATAATCTCGGCCTCTTTTTTCTCCGCCATAGTTTATATTCTCCAGAAAATACATTACAATGTAAAGTCAAAATTTATCACAATCCATAAAAGGTGAACTGTCTAAATTTACGGCGCCATGAAAGGGCGGTTGTAACAAGGTGAAATTTAAGGCGGAAGCGATGCGAATCCTCATTCGAAAATCCGCATATATAAAATTAACTTTGTTCAACCAAAACCATCCAGCATTTTCGAGCCAAAATCCGTCGAACAAAGGCAGCAGCTTCAACCCATTACCCTCAATAATTCCGTAATTTCCCCAAGCATCCAAACCTAATCAAGCATTCCAAAAGCAGAAAAAAGCCCCCCGACCCTTGAAGACACGTCTCCCTTCATTACGGCTAGCTTTTGTCTCGGAGCTCTCAATGGTTCGCGAATTCCGATCCTCAAGGGTAATCCTCGCGGATCGCACTGCGCGTGAGGGAGCGAGAGGGAGAGGAAGTATAAGCGCTAACGACGCCGTCGTCGCACATCCGCAAAGTAGTCCTGCAGCTGCCCGCGACGCCACTCTCCTTATCTGGGGCTCCAACAATGAGGGGGAACAGCGCCGAAGTAGCGGTAATGGATTCGGGAATATCACGCGAACGTGCCGCTCTATCTGGAAGCCGACGCTTGCATAAGACTGCTGCTAGCTGCTGCTGCTGCTGAGCAGTAATGATTTTACTCTCAGAGAGATGTTCCGACGACTGCTGCCGCTCCTGCTGCAGCGACGGCTGACTAGACTGGGAGAAGCTTCGGGGCGATTGAAAATTTCGAGGTATTGGATTTTAAGACTCGGATGTTATCGATTACCGAGTGGTGATAATATTTTGGAGGTTTTTGAAGGGAATTTTAAGAGTTGCCAAAGTTTAGGAGTTTAAGTAAAAGATAATCTTATTGGTTTAATTTAGTAGTTTGATGTATATTGATATTTCTTTGTAGTTGAGTTTCATGTTTTTAATAGAAATACCTTAAACGTCTATAACTAAACTGTAAACTACAAATAATTTCAGAACTCGAGATTATAAGCACAGCAGCAATGTTGCATATACTGAAGGTTAAACTTTGCTTTCATGGTTTGTGTTAATAGTGTGGTTGGCATTAGAAACTTTTCAATAAGAGAGAAAGTTGAAATAATTATTAACCCTCCTGCGCACTTGATAGCTATAGTATACATATTCGAGAAATACGTACATTGCATGATGAGATATCTCATCATACTGCGCGGGAAGATTAATGAAACTACATTTCCGAAATATAACTGACAATTAATTTATTACGAAACGAACTTCTTTCAGCAGATATTAAAATCAAGCTCAATTCCATCGTCTTCCGCAAAAAAAAACGAAACTCGCGAAGTAAAACCTCTCAAATAGATACCTTGAATAATAAATTGTCAATTCGTGTAAGATGTTTGCGACAACAATAGCATCTCTCGCATACAAGCTTGCAAATCCGCTTACACCGTAGCCGCTTACAAAAGAGAAGAATCTCTCGCGCGCATATTCATTTCCCTCGGGCTCCGACGGGCGAATCTATCGATCGAATTCGACGACCCGCCGCGGGACTGATTCTCCTTGTTTTCCTCTAGCTTTCGGCGAAAAACGATGACGATGGGTGGGAGGGAGGGGGGGGTCGTTCGCGTTGATATATTGTTTAGACGAGAACGGTTTCGATGGACAACGTCGGGGGGTTTTAATAAAAACTTTGCTCTAGAAGCGCTGCGAGGAGAGGCGGCTTTGAAAAATTAGGAACGAGTCTGTTTGAAGAGCCGGACTCTTTATTGCTTGAGGGGAATTGGCGGAATTGATTTCACGCCTCGGAACGAAACGTATTTCAGTTCGATGCAGTTACTTTCATTAGAGTTAACTGAGCAAGTTTTTTTAACGGCTATTTACGCGACGAGTCGTTGCTGACGCGAGGAGTAACGAGTTGGACCAAAGCTGAAAATGATGTTAGGTCGAGTATACTTGGCTAATGAGTTTTTGTATTTCGAACATAATTTTATTGTTCTGTTTGTGAAGTTACTTGGAAAGCGTAAATTATGCTATTTAATCGCCGAGTTAAGTAGTTTTTAATCAATTAATCTAACAATAAGATTTGAAACATTTGCAAATGCAATGTGCTTTTTCCGGCTTAACCGTAGCTTAACGTAAGAGGTAAGCCAAAAAACTATTTTAAGAACAAAAGTCTGCATGCTACGATAATGACAAAGAAGATTATATTTCAGAAATAAAGCAGCTACAGTTAAGAGCTAAACTCCTTAACTCTGTTTAAAGTTTGGACTCCGACAAATTAATTAAATAATAATAAACATTAGATTTGCCATTAATCAATCCTGTCCTTAATCAACGTCACTCGTCTATAGTATAATGTTTAATGCATTAAAAACGGATTTTTCATCTTGCAATAGGCAGAATCCTGATAATCCTGATAATCCAAAAGCGGAGCTCGGAGCTTTCAAATATTTGTCGTGAAGCGATTTCAGAAATTATCCACTTTCAATAAACTGTTTCTCAGATAAGTAGATAAGAGCCGCGAATGTTTAAGGATTCGGAAATGGAAATTAGGTCAATCGAGAGCCCGCTTCCTCATCTTTCTCGCCAGCCAGTTATTATGCACGGAAAGTTTTCAGACCGCGATTATTTCTGTGCGGCGGTGTTGGAGTCGTTCCGTTTTTCAGACCAACAAAGTTCATCGTCTATTCTCGCTCAACTTTCACTTCTCTTGAAGGAGCGAATTTTTTTATTTAATTAAACTTCGTTTTTGTACCCTTGAACGACTGTAACGAAAGGAAATTGAGAATTGAATTAAAACTTTCTTCTCTCTCTTATTTTCGTTTGAACACTCTTCAGGTACATCGCGAGGATCAGTTTTTAAATCTTCCGGATAAAGTTCTTAACGCGAAATGTACACTGATAATTTTTTTAACATTTTTTTATTTATTCTATTTATTCTATGAAATTAAACGGAAACGTTTTAAAACACAAAAAATCTCAAGAATTAATTCATTAAACAGAAAATTAACAATTTTTACTTGTGAATTAATTTGAAAAGTACAAATGAGCAAGTCTGATCGTTTGTTAAAGCAGTGTTTAACTAGTTTAAAAAATCATCGAAAAAATGCTAAAAAATTATGGACAAATCTATTTTTAAATTACAAAAAAACCACGGAAATCCTAAACATATTAATTTATGTTGTTGTAGGTTAGTTCTTCGCGAAATTAAGAAAAAGTCAATAATGAACTGTATTGCATTATTTATCAAAGTCCTAGCTATCCAATACTTCTTTTTGTTTTTTTGTATTAAGATTTTATGTCTTAAACCTTTTATTATCTTACATTTCCTCAATAAAACCAGACTCCTGCATCGACATCAACCCACTTTCCGCATTAATTAAAGGGCTCCACTACCCAGCGGCAATTGCCGATGCAGCGTCTTCGGATGGTTGAAGGAGATAACTCAGAGACGCTGTTTTTCCAGGAGCGAATGATTTGCAGGGAAGCGCCGATATCGATTTCTCGTTAAATAAACATGTGCCCGGAGCGCGTCTCTTTTTCGTACGTCGGTTGAGTTATCGGTGCCTGCCGGCCGGGATAGAAAAAGTCGGCTTTGAGCATGAATCAATGTGTTGGCTTTTGCGCGATGTTCCGCGGCATGTAAGTTTGCCTAATTTTGGAAAGATCTTTTTTTTTGTTACTTTGCAGAGAGTAAATGTTCTTGAAAAAGGTGGAGTTATAAAATGTCAATTTCAGCATTTAATTCAGCGGTAATCTTTCATGTAAATGAACGTATATATGATTGAGAAGCGAAAAAATGGAAGTTTAAAGTTTCGCATTCGAATGTCTGACAAAATTTAGTTTGCATCACTTACAAAAGTTTCTTATGCAATCCTGTTTTGAAATTTTTATGAGAATTTTATTATATTTATTAAATTATTATTCTAAATTATATAAAATCACTTAAACATTTTTTTTTATTAAAAATTATTCCTGCAATCTAAAAATAGAATAATTGCGTGATTCCATTGTTATAATGAATAATAACAATAAATTTAAAAAAAATGCCCACAATAAGTCAACACTTAATGTTTTCCCAACGAAAAAAGTAGAAAATTGAATGCTTAACAGCTTAATTGTTTCGAAATGATTAAGTACGTTTCAGTGCCTTCGGAGTTTTTTTTCATCCCTCTGAAAGAAGAAAATTAGTATTCCAAGCATTTGCGCTTACGGTTTCTCCATCAAACTTCCGAAGTACATCAATTTCCCAAGGAATGACTGATCCGTGACTCGACTATTCGACTTTAAACCCCCTCCAGCTACGGGGCGGCACACTCGCCTCGGTACCGAGTATAATGAAAATAATTTCGTTGGATCGCTTTGTCGAGAGCCGCGGGGGCCCAACGACCGCCAGGCGATGGGAAAATCGATGGAAGCGCTTTGATTGACGCCCGAAACGACGCAAAACTGCCGCGTAAGTGTTAGATAGGTATATATTGAAATACGCTGCGGCCGCGTATATACATATATATATGTATATACAGGGAGAAAGAGGAAAAAATTTTTTCCCATTTCGACGCCGCAGTTTCGCTCGCTTTTTTGCCCACATTTTTTAACGCTCCTCTCGCAATTGTCCGCTCGATCGTCCAGACGTTTTGCATCGCGACCGAAAAAGAATGGAACGGGGCTTACATTAGCTGACTGACGAATAAAAGAAACGTCGATTGAGTCGACGGTTTTAGAGATCGATGCTTGTAAAAATTGAAAGTTCGCGTTAAAGACCTTTTGTAATTTGAGCTATTATATCGTGCGAAGGTTTATTATCTCCTTTTCGAGGTGCATGATTTTTACGCGTAAAATGGTTTTCATATCGGTGGAGAAAATGTGATTATAACTCCTGTTCGTGACGAGTGAATTAAATTTTAAATTGAAATTTGATTTTTTCCCAGTAAATTTAAAGATATTTTATCAGTGAATAAAACGAAAGCTGAATCAATATTCACGTTTTAATAAACGCGACACATTTCTCTATCAGAGTTCGGAAATTAAAAAAGAAGATATTGGCATTTAAAAATTGCCACAATCAAACTACAAGCTTTCAATAAATTTTTTAAGCCTTCTTATTTGACAAAAAAAAAAATTGTAATAAAACTTTCCAAGTCTGAAATCCAATTTATTTATTTCATATTGATTTTCTACATATGAATATAAAATTAAATTTAACTTATCGTTATATTGTAACTAATTTAATTAATAACTGGAAAATAGATCAGGTTTTATTTCCAATTTATATTTGTACTATATTTATGTAAAACATTAAATATTTTAATTTAATCAAGAACTATACATTACACTATATTTCATTTGAACTTTATACATTCAATTTATATTTATAAAAAACATTTAATTCTTGGATAATAATAATTATTGTAAAAAAATTCAATTATGCTCAATTATGCCCTTCATTATCATAATATACCTAACAAAAGGCAGCAAAAATGAAACCAAAAAAACGAAAGTATTTTCGCTCATAATCCTACTTGTCAAATTCAACCCATTAGCATAACCCTAAAATAATTTCTATCGGCTCGGCCTATTTCATTAAAGCGCAAATCGCCGCCAGAATTTTCGCCGTGACGTGAAAAAAAAGGTCGCCGGCATTCACAAGCCCGTTGCACGGCTAATTACACCGCTACATATTCAAGCGACTCGACTCATTATGCCCGGCGGTGCGCCGATCCGCCGCTCGGCGGCGCCTTAATCGTTATTAATGCACTCGCGCGAGAATTCGTCGACGGCATTGTGTCCTCGCGGAATAAAAGCTCAGCCAGATAAGAGTCTCGGAGGAGAGGAAGGAGTTATTGAATCACGTAACCTGCTTACTCATTCACGTAATGCCCGCTCCGTATTCTGTTTTCTCCTGCCTTTTTCCATTCTTAATGCCCTCTGCTCTTTTTTTCCTCAGCGGGAGTTTCTCGTCGGAGGAAAGTTCTTTTTTCTGCTTTTGACTTTTGCTGTTTGTGCTTGGAAAGTAAATAGATGTGGGTTACTGTAAAGAGGCAAAGCGGCACGGTAAATAAACAAACATATGTATTTGCTGATTACTTTGCTGCTATGAGATAAATAATTATGCGAATAACATTTGTTCTTCGTGCTAATTAATTTGTTGGATCATAATGTTAAGTATTGAGCTATGATTAATGCGCTTTTAAAATGCTGAATGTACATATTTATTATTAAGTGTACGCCATTTTGGGAAGTAATTATAATAAACAGGAGTAGTCGAGAATAAACTTGATGCAGGTAGACGTGCTTAGAGGAATTATGAAACGAGGATTTGCATGCAAAACGAATGAATGTTTCGTTATAATAAGAGAGGCACAAATTAAAAGCTTCCTTAATATTCAAGGCTCAGCTTCTCAGAATCGTTAAGAATTTTGCATTCACTCTTTACCCCAGAAAATAAATTCATATTAAAAATAGTTTTCCACCTTTTTATAATCAATTTAGGCACTATTTAAATCATGTCTTATATACTCACATAAACTATTTTAATAGTTACTAATAATAGTTGACGCATATATTAGAAAGAAAATAAAATTTATTTGCAAATAAATATCCGTTACAAAATTATTAGTTAACATAGCTATATTCTTATCAATTTAATAATTTCCTGCAATTCACTCGTTCAACACAGACTTTGTAAAAAAAAGCTTAGCCTTATTTCACTTTCGAAACAACCCAGAATGCAAAAGTTTACGCGATTCCTTCGCTGTTCCTTAGACCAAACGATCAGTTATGTAATCGCCTGCAACCACTTAAGCATTCCCAACGCATCCCGCAATAAACCGGTGCATATTGCACGGGCTTGAATATTTACAATTTATACGCGACAGGAATAATCCTCCTATCCCCGGAAAAAAAGCTGGGGCAAAAACGAATGCATTATGCACGCACGGAGCTTCTTCTTTTTCAATTAAAAGCCGTTATCTGCTTCCCGCCGCGAGAGGGAGTAGCTTAACCGTAGCAGCGGACAAATAAAGTGAGAGACCGCGGCGAGAGAGAGTAGCTTTGGAAAAAGGTCGCGCGCGCGCTTTTCGGCGGCGAGCTCTCGTTTTAATCGTGCATAATTAACTGGCCGGATTTTTCCCCGGATGCGCAGCTGGTTTTTGCGCCCCGCGCGTAATTCGAGTTGCCTACGGAATTAGCTCTTTAAGAGTCGAGTGCCGCTCGTGATTGCAGAAATTATGGCGGACGATGTGAGAACGCGTTTTTTCGACGGTGTTTCTCGACGCTTTATGTCGCTCTCGGGACTTCTTTGTGGCCCGGGGAAAATGGGAGATATGAATGTAACGAGTCTCGGGGATTAAGAGGAAGAGGTACGGTATTAATTGAGAAGCGAAAACAATTATCTGAGGATTACGGAGAGAGGAACGAGCGCTGTCGATGTAATTTTATTGCTTAATTTTAATTAGAGTCTGCTGTCGGTATTAAGGAAGTTATTGGCTGCAGAGAAATAAAAATTTAAAAGATGCAGAATCAGGTATTTGCTTTTAAAGGTTCGTAAATCGGTGTAATAACGGTAATATTGCAATGTCGGAAAAAAATTTTCGTGAAATTATGCAGGTTTTTTAGTTTTATTTCGGCTCAAAATAAGATTACGATTAATCGACCGAAAGATAACTGAGTTTTTGGTAATATCCGATTTAAATGATAAGATTTTGAGCTCCTTTAGAGACTTTCTAGTCGTAATCTAAAAGTTAATATAGACTTTTTCTTTTATGATCTTTCTACATCGCAGCTTTTTAAATTATACATATATTATCTAACTGTTTTGAAAGTATCTTTTCGCAAAACAATTTTGAAGTAGACAGAAAACCTTATTGTGCTCTAATTTAAAGTATCATTTTCGAAACTTAATCCCGACTGTCTCCGCGACCAAAACAGTAAAATTCAAAAAACTACAACCTAACTCCCCCAAAAACAATACTTTATTTAACATTTAATCGAAAATTCGTAAAAGAAAGTCAACTAACTATGGTCGCCTGTTTTTCGAGAACTTTAACACTGACCTCCTTTAATTTCCAGCTCGCTCTTGGAGCATCAAACACGGCGTTAGTCGAACGAGTCGAAAATTCGCGCGAGGCCTCCTGCAGCAGTAGCAGCGGCAGCGGCAGCAATTGACCGAGTGGCCGCCTCGGCCGTGGCTTTCCGAGCGAATTGAAAAGGGAGCAGAGTAAAAAACAGCGCGAGGCCCGAAGAGTTTGCCGGATTTATTTGCCGGAATCCGGATCAAGTAGCCAACTGGCAAGTATATAAATGCGCCCGTAATTATGCACGAGGGCACGAGGGCAGGGAACTCTTTTATTTACTTAATTGAGTGAAAAGCGGATACCTTTTTTCCGGATTTCTAATTGGAGAGGAATGCAAGCCGAATTTTTGAATTAGAAGCTGATTCAATGTGTTTTTTTTTTTTTTTTAAGTCGAGCCTTTTTGGGCTGAGAGAAGCATTCGTACGTGTTTAAATACTTTTTTTTCATGAATGCTGCAAAATTTTAAGTTTGAACGTATATTTATTTTTCATGTAAATTTTGAGAAATAATGCAGGCTTTGATTTTATTGTTACAATTCCTGGAAAAGAGCAATCAGGGTTTGAATACCTGCCGGATAATTCCGAATTAACCTTTAGAAAATAAGCTTTGACGCATTATTAATGATTACATATTTTTTTATATTGAAAAATAATCTGGTAACGCGGCCGCGCAAATGAAAAATTAATCCATCAATAAAATGTCGAGCATAATTGTGCAGTGTTAATGCACATTCGAAAGCCTAGTGCCGTTGAATAAACTGTTTTTTCAGTACAGCAAGGCGTTCGCCCTTTTGAATTATCAATTTCGCGAATAAAGTCGCGCATCGCACTGATTGGAGACTCGAAAAAACGAAATCAATAACTCGTTGATTGAATGAACGCTCAGCAGAGGAGGGGGGGGGGGGGGGGGTTAAGGGCCTCCCCCTCCTCCTTCCCTCCCCTGGAGAAAAAAGACGGTGAACAACAAACGTGATTAGCAAGAGGAATGAAGAGGCGAGGGAAGAGTCAACGAAAAAAAGGGCCGGAGAGCACAAAGGCCGAGCGATTCTGTTTATTCGGATGTATTGCGGAACGAGAGTTGGATCATCGAACGTAAACGAGGTCGGAGAGAGAGTGCGAACAAAGTCCGCGGAAAAAAGAGAGGTTTCAAAGCTCCGTTACGATGCTCCAGGAAATTCACGACTTTTTGACAGAGTCGAAAAAAGAATTGGTTTGTTTTCCAACTTGGCTCTTCTCTTCCTCTCTCTCTCTCTCTCCCGAGTGTTGTTCGCTTTTTTTACGCTTCTACGGAATTCGTATCTTTTTTCACTCCCCGGGAATCGCGGAAAGGACAAACACGAGCGAGTAAATTACGTGTGCTAGGAGAGGAAAGGGAGAATACAGCGCGAAATGGTTAATGCAAAAAGGAACGTAGGAGCCGGAGTTTTTAATCGACGTCAGCGAGATTTATTTGCGGTATCCGCGTCGAGGGGAGGATGCATCTTTTATCTTTGGAAAAATGACAAGTATTGTAATTGGTTTTTCTGAAAAAATAGCAGCGAGGTAACGCGAGATCAAAAAAATTTGCATTATCGTAGCGAATGAAAGAAGGGAATTTCAGTTATTATTGAAAACGAGTCTCCGTGATTGCTTAATATAGAATTGTCATACCAGAAGCCGAATATTCGAACAGATCCAAATATTTGGAATAATCGAGCATCCGAACGTCGGAGTAAATGGACTATTTGCATTCCCGGCTTTTGTGCTTGAATTTATCCGAATATTCCGAGAGCTTAGACATTTTATCTTATATCTCAGTCAATTCTAACCCAGAAATTATCGACCTAATTCACAATCCAAAAATGTTCCAAAATATAGCTCGTTAAATCGCATTCCATTCGTACTTAATTAACAGATGTTCTAGGAATAAAGTATGTTTTATGTTTTTAGACAATATATAGCAACTATTTTCCTTCCAACTAAACAATCATAAAAATATTTTAAAGGCGTGTGTCAAGCAATTTTAATGCGACAAACGACAGAAATCATACAGTTTTAAAATCGATTAGTCTTTCGTTTATCCCGAAATCATTTCGCAAAACCTAAAAAACGACCTCTCTCCTTCCCAGCTATTAGCAAGTCCTCCCGCTACTTTTCATTCCCACAGTCGTCAAAATAATGCACTTTCGCGACCTCCGTCACTAATCGAGCACCGCAGCATCGCTAATCCACCCGCCTCCTCGAATCTGCATTCCCAAAAGAGCGAGACCGGCGAGGCATTAATTCAAACCCGAGCCTTCTCCTGTATGCATCGCGGCTCCGACTCCGAAAAACTCGATGCTAATTCATTCGGCATCCGATTCGTTTGAAGGAACTCGACGAGGAGGAGGAGGAGGAGGTGCAAATAATCGGCGGGCATGCAAATCGACCTTGTCCCGTTCTTTTGTTCGTCGGGGAGACTGACGACACGCGGAGCTGCGCGACTGAGGGGTCGATGATCCGAGTGCCTCGAGTCATTAGAGCGCGATGCCGCGCCGATGGAGATGCGCTCAAGAGTCGGTAATACGCTTGATTGGATAGGGGGTCTGACTAAACTCGACGCGTTTCACTTACTGTAATGCGTTCTCGCGTTATTCGATATAAGCGTTTTGTCGACGGCTCTTTTAAAGCCACGGCCGTTGTTTACTTTGAACGGTGACTTTGTTAGTTTTTTTTTTTTTAATGATTGCCGTTTTGTGGTAATGATTTCAGTAATTGAGTTATTAACGTGAATTGTAGTCGGCGAATATGGGGTTTATTCTTATTTGCCTTTTCGATAAAAGTTATGGCAGTAATTAATGAAATTTCGACTAATTAAAAGGAGCTTATTATTGAATTTATCGCAATTAATATATTTATTGCACTCTCGTTGGATGTATTTGTATTGTGTATCAATTCCACTTAATCCAAGACTGAATTACAAGTTTATGCATTCTGATTTCTCTTATCGTTGAAATTAATTTATTTAAAGCATGTGTCACTTTATAATTAAATGAAACTAATAATATTAATTAATAAATGAATCACGAGTTATTGTCCAATGTACAAATGTCTTCTTATAAATTTCAATTTTAAACCTGGTAGAAATTTCACAACTTAAATTAGCGAATTTGCGTCAAGACCATAAATTAGAAAATTTAACACCTATTTCTCATCGAAAACTAGCTCAAAACTCCTAAACTCGTAATAATTGCAAATCTTAATCGCCAATGCCGTCATAACTCAATTCGCAGCCAAAGCAAACTTTTCACCTCCCATTTATTAAAAAGCAACATAATTTGCCCTCCTGCAGCTAATAATTCCCCCAACTCGATAATTCAACGACGCAATCTGTTCTGTAAAACCTTTTCTTCCCGAACTCGGCGAACTCCCGAAATCTTAAATCACCTCCCGTTTATTGTGCCGATGCATCGACTACCTTAACGAGCTCCGCGGCAATGCGAACGTGATTTATTCCCGAGTGCAAATTGGAAATCGACGTTCGGACAAGAAAAAAAACAGAAGAAGACTCGCGAAACAATCGCGCACGTCTGGCTAAACTACTCGAGCCCCTGTTTCGACTCATTATAGATCGCAACGAGCCCTCCTACTTCTTGCACTTTGCCGACTGGTGTATGGACGTGTCTTTTTTGCGAGGAGGGACTAAAGTTTCTCGATTTCTTCGGCGCACTTTCGAAACTCTTTATTGCCGAGCACACCTTTTAGATCTCGGAAGAAAAAGGCATTATGAAAAAGGTAGGAGGCAAACATTTATTGCCCAGCCTTCTCTTTTTTCCGTTTCTTCAATTGTTTCGTAACTTTTGCAATAACGATCGGTTTGATCGGTAGTTTCCAATTATGCGGAAATTCGAGACTGTAATTTCAAGTCTCTGCCGCAAACGCATTTCGGTTAGACCAACGAAAAGCAGTTAAATCGGCAGAGCTGGAGTTTACTTTGTTTTACGAAACTACCGCGAAAAAGCAAACAGCCTTCCCGTATTTACAAACCCATAAACTTTCCTGTCGCCGAATATCTTGGCAGAGCAAAAGTCACCTCCATTTTCCAGTCGCCCGGAACCGAATGATGTCTCGGTCCTCCCGGGAAATTGAGTATTTCGATTGCATAATAAGGGATAATATTTGTCTGCGACTGATAAAATCGATTATACGACTTTAATAGAAAAACGGCAATGAGATGAAATTTTGCTTCGGAGGAAGAGAAGGCAAAAATTTAAATTCGCAAATCGCGTCGACCTGAAATAATAACTTCTTTTCTGTTTGCTTTTTAAGGTCCCTCGAAGTCGCATTGATTTTACGCATTATTGAATTTATCGATGGAATGTGACGTTTCTTCTGGAATCAACGAAACTGATAGCCTTTGTTACTCGATCCAAGTTTTATCAGGAATCGATATCGGAGGTTTGATTTTTGTAGAATGAATTACTTCATTTCGTTTAAAGTTTAATAAAGTACGTCACGAATTGAAATAATAAATTATTCTCCCGTTTTTCTTTTCAATTTAAAAGCGTCGACGAAATTTCTGTTTACTTTTATTTCAAATACTTGAGATAAAATGTTCAATAAGCTTGAATTACATTGAAAGGCCGAGGGTTTTACAAAAATTCCTTGATTTATAAGTCGGTCGTAACATAAAACTACATCCTTTCCAGACTTTATTAAAAATCAAGAAATTTCGAAACCGTTTCAATCGAAATAAAAAAAAAAAAAAAAAAACGAGCCCGAATTCTTAACAAATGAAAAGCAGCCTGCCGCAATTACGCGATTAAAGCTCCGCAGAAAAACGCAATTTCCGAGAGGCAAACTGCATTTCCCTTTGCTCGGCTCGGAGCAAAAAGAAAGCGCCGAAAATTGTCGCCGCCCCCCGGTAAGTGATAACCGCGAAATAGTTTCCCGGGCAGTTTGTCAAGCGGAGAGAGAGATCCTGAAAACAGCTAATACACTGCCGGCGATACCTTCGCACCTTTCCACGGTGGAATTTCGCAGCACACAGCACCACTCACTTCACACTCCACTGGACACACTTTTCCTTTTTTTCTTGTTTTTTTTGTTACGGGAGCAGCACGAGGAGAGAGGAAGAGAGAGAGATGCGCGGCGTAGGTGTCTCCGGCGGGCGAGACGCGACTGAGCCGCGCGATTTCGGCTCGACAGGGTGTTACCCTCGATTCGGACGGGAGTGGAAAACAGCGACGACGCGGAGGGTGGGAGGGAGCGGGCGGCAATTCATTGCGCTTGCGTTGCCTCCTCCTCTGCGCGCGCGCTACACACCCGGCCGGCCGTCTCTCTTACTTGCCCGTCTTTTTACCGACAAAGAGCCGCTCCTGCTGAGTACCTCGCTCGGACGAGGCCTGATGGATGGACAGATGACCTTTTTAAAGGAGTTACACCTGATTTACCGAGCTTTTTCGACTCGCGCGGCGACTGAGATGCGCCGATACGGAGGGAGGTTTTTTACTCGCGGATGAGTTTTACCGACGAGTCGAAAAGGTGAACGTGATATTATATTCAAAAAAGTATAAAAGTCTTAATCATTTTTTCTGTGCGCAAACTTCCTTTTGGAAGAACGTGATACTTTGGAAAAGAAGGAGCTTAATAATTCAAGGTGTTGCGCTTTGTAATGCTTGTCGTGTTTTAAAAATTGAGTACTTGGAGAAAAATGCTTTATTGTCTCTGTAGAGGAATGATTAAAATGTGCGAGTAGTTAAAGTACTGCAGGTAGCCTGTTTTTCCCAGTGGTGGTTTCTTCATTCAAAAGCTCTTTTCATTAATAAAACATTAAAGGGAAACTCGTCCAATCTAAGTAAGAGTTTCTTAAGAAATTTATCATTATAGTTATAAAACTTTTTTTCCGCGACTTATTAATCTTAAAAAATGTGATTAAACAAATTTTAAGAATTTACACAAGAATTTTAAGAATTTTAAAAATTAAAATTTATAATCACGTCGATTTTGATAACGAGCGCTGAAAATAATGTAACCATTATAAAAACAGATTTTAATTAGAGAGAATTTTCAAGAATTTGATTTAAAACTGAATGAAACCTGATTTGAACTTATTCCCAACTCGCGCTAACAAGTTCAATTTAATTTTTATTACAAGGTCTTTTATTTGAGAAGTCTATTAATTATTAGATTCGTGGAACAACTACATTGAACAAAAGTTTATACCTCACTATTTTAACGAAATAATTAAGGAAAGTGCGAAAATTTGCAGTAACGATCTTCATAATTAAACTTTTTAAAAGTAAGATATTTCAAGTTACTAATAATTTGTTACAACTAATTTTAGTTGTAGATGCTTTAAAAAGCGATTTCATAAATATTTTATTGTAAATAAATAAAAATTTGCATTTATATTATTAACAGAAAAATCAATAATTTCAATCCAATATGTACTCATCATATTGCAGAATAGAACAGTGTAAATAATGGATGCAGAAAATAATAAAAATAATAATAACGTATTATTAAGTAACTTAGCTAACTTACAGTGATTAAAGAACAAAAGCGTTTCGTGCTTACCTGAAACATAAAACAGAAATAATAAATTAGTACATGTTTGCGATTTCTTCCTCATTAAAAATCTAATATAAATGTATAACAATGACATTTATTTGATGAATACTGAAAATTAATTTTAATTATTTCATAAAATTAAATACAACTCATCGCCTTTAAAGTAGGCCGAAAAATTAATTATCCAAAAGAGAAGTGGTCAACCCAATAATAAAGAACAATTACTGGAGCTAGAATTTAATAAAATTTCGTAATTTTGGTAAAATAATTATGCTTCAGGCTCAAAATTCAGCGCGGGAAATGTGCACGCATAATATTGTTGCTTCGTAGCCACTCTTTCGAGAATCATAACAGAATATAAATAACAGAATATAAATTTAGTAAATGATCTATATTTCTTCGTTATAATATTACACGATGATATTACAAAATTATAATAATATTATAAAACATTTTAAGAAAAAAATAAAAAATTGTAAAAATGGTAGACATAAAACCAAAAACCTTGATTTTTTTGATAAAAAATTGCTCTCTTTTTTTGCATTTAAAACATGTTTATTTTCTAAATATTAATGTTATGCGAGGTTCATCCAAGAGTCATATTGCATTTTACTGATGTCAAAGTAATTTTTAAGACAATAACAAAAAATTGATTTTTTTAAGCTTCTACACGAGATCCCCCCCCCTTAAATATATAACAAAAATTATTTAGGTAAACGATATCTGTCTTTATAGCTTATACTTTAAATAGCTTTTTTCAATTTTGCGAAATGGACTTATAAAAGATTAATAATGGTATTTGTTTGTCAGCAGAGAGATGTTTATTTACAATCAATATCAATTTTCGATTACGTTGTCTACGTAGTGAATTTTTTAAATTGAGAAGATAACGCCCTTTTAGTTCAGTGAATTTTGAAAAAGTAGTACATCAAGTTTTCAATTTGGGTCAAATAAAGCCTTCAATTTTATAAAGTTCACACTACGATTTTTAAAGTTCACACTTTCGTTATTAAATATATTTCAAACTAATATTATTATTCAGATGGGACTTACAAATTCATTGCTACCTTTTCCAACAACGCGAAATGACAGAAAGAGTCAACCCTAAATTAGGAAAAAATCAATAAAAATTCAAAAACTCCTCGGTAAAATTTCCGCTATTCGCAAAAAAATCTCCAAAGCCATTCCAAAAAAAGTTGGCAACAGGTACAGCCTCCGTCAACACCTAAAACTCCAATTTCAATCAGCCGTTGCGCGGGGCGTCGAAAAATCGCAGTAGTCTGCTGCAGTCATCAGCCAGTCGTTTCTGAGGTATGCGCATCGATTCCAAGCCTCTCTCTCTTTCTCTCTCTCTCACTCTCCGATTCCAAGCCTCTCTCTCTCTTTCTCTCTCTCCGAGAGTTTAATTGGATTGTACATTGCGGTGTAACGGATGCTTTCCCCCGGTTTTGTTGCTCCGTTTTTGGTTGCCGAACCGTTTGGGGTTTTCGGGACTCGGGGAACGAGTCGATTGGGTCGACGGGAGAGAGAGAGAGAGAGGCTATGGTTGCGGAAAATTGGGGGGGGGGGGAAGTTTACGGTTCGCGGAAGC
>UCOL01003663.1:0-17858 GCA_900474335.1 Ormyrus nitidulus | reverse complement strand
ATGGGTCTACAGACTTCTGTCTGGGCTCATTTGATTAAGAATGAGCTATATTTTTATTATGTTAATAGTATAATCTGTTACTAATTAAAATTTCTTTTTTACAGGTGATTTAAGTGACTAAAAAAATGGGTATATAACCCCCTTAAAGCTGTAATTTAATACTGATTAGAATTTCATAAGATTGTGCATTACAAGGCGCGCATGAACTTTCTTTGAAACTATGCAGTTATATTACGCGGAATTTTTGCATCTAAACGTGTAATTTTCTAGAAGATTTATCATTATACTAATAATATTAGCAATCTTTTGTTAAAATATTGCTAAGCATTTGACAATTTTTTTTTTTTTTTTTTTTTTTGATGAAATTTTTTCAGTTTTCCACAATTAACTAGTATGGCATGTTTTGCTTTGTATTAAAAGTAAATTAAACAAATTATTTATTGTTTTTGAAACTTAAAAAAGTTACAGAAATGGTTAAAAAATACTTTTAATAAATAAATTAGTTTTATAAAAATATATAAAGATCACTGCAGCAGAATATTTTTTTTTCAAAAACTATCTTATCATTTCAAGCATTATTAACATGCCGTACAGCTCGTTGAATAGAACGTCAACGGTAGCTCCCACTGTGTTCATCGATTAATACAGACCGTCCCGATTCACTTATCCTGATTAGCATATTTTTTAATGAAAATGGAGAACGAAATTAATCTGACAGCTGCCGTCTGCGGGAAAGAAGGACTTGGCGGTCGATGTAGCTCGAAGCAGATATGCACACCAGCGCGTAAAATCACAAAACTTCTCGAGGGAGAGAGAACGTAACAAGACCATTTCTATAAAACGATCGATGTAATTGCTCCCGAGAGATCAGCAACAGTAGCGATGCTTTGCGCTCCAGTTGCCTTCTGTGCTCGAGCATGACTGCCTTTGTCGAAGATTTCTGCGGATGCAAATTTTGTTTTTCGAGAAGCTGCGGATTGTCGATCCAGAGGCAGTTAGCTTAAAAAACGGATCAAGTAAATGGCAGTCTTTATTAATTGATGCTTTACGTTGATTATCCTCGTTTTCCTTATTTTGCGAAATAATTCATTCATAAATAAAGTGGTAGGAGTTTCACTTTTAGTTAAATTAAAATCAATTAAAGGTAAAAATACGTTCTTTACGAGGTACATTAATAATGCATAACTATACGCTGTTTCGAATCTGGAAATAATAAAGTGTGACAAGTATTCAATCAGTTGCATAATTCCCTTTAGAATATGTACCAATTAATTAATGATTCAATAAATTATTCTGATTGACGTAATAAGTTTATTCGCTCAATAATGAGGCAATATAAAAGAAAGAATATTATTAAAAATCTTCTATACGTGTAATAATATTATTATTACGATAGAAAATGTTTTAAACAATTAGTAATATTTACATTCTTATTATTTACGTGACTGCTTTTGTTCTCGGGTTGAGTTATTATCGTGACTAGTAGAGTGAATATTTTTCTCACTTTCATTCTAAAATTCTGGGAGGTTGGAAAGAAACTACTGTGAATCTAGAGAACGGTTCTTGATTATACATTATGGTTAAAGAATGAAAGTATATTAATCATCTGTCACAAGCAGAAGGAATGAGAAAATAAATATGTGTCAAGTATTAAAAATGTTCCAAAATCTTGTTCTGATGTAAGAACGATAAATAACACTTTTTTCTGCAAAAAAAAACAGATTTTAAGATAACTATAGTCCTTTCTGAGGCACATTTAGATAAAGAAATCATTGATTTTTTGACGTTACTTTGTTAGCAATAATTGAATAACAAATATCTGATAATTATTATTGGGTCACGACTTACACGAGTTAAGTATATCGCATTCTACAAAATTATAAGTGAATTCAAAAATTTTGAAAAAAGGCAATATCTTATCTTTATATAATTTAATGAAAATTCCTTTTAGCAATTGATTATTCATGTGTAAATTCACCACTTCAGATTCTCTTTTTCTTTCAGGAAGTTTCAGTCAGTTGCAATTAGAACAAAATTTAAAAGTTTAAAAACTTTTACGACTTATACTTACATCTGTGAAAAGCGCGTTAAGTTGTACTTTTTGTAAGCTGTGATTCCAATAATATTATCCGTTCAACATGAATAATTGGTTTAATATTTGAAATAAATCAAAAGATTTATGCGTTAAAATTTTACATTGAATAGAATTGCTGCGATCCAAGTTCCTTTGTAAAGTTCCTTTGTACCCAAGATCCTTTTCTGAAAACTCCAAGTGCTGGTAAACGATTATCAGTGTAAACATTTTATCATAACAAAGGCCTTTGTTGTATAATATTGTAAAGATTTTAATAATTAATAAATTTCATGCTTTAAAATAGTATTTAAGGAGGGTCTTGCACGAAATGTAGACTATATTTGCTAATTTTATATTTTATCTATTTAAAGTTTAAAATTTATAAAAATTTAAAAGCTGTAAATATCATTCAACAAATGCAGATATAATTCATTAAAAAAATAATTGTTTAAAACATTCCCATAAAATTGGCAAATATAGTCTATATTTCGTGCAAGACCCTCCTTAATGAGTTTATTTATAATGAAATAACTTTTTTCTGCGACTTTAATACATTTTGTTAGCGGTAGAGTCCTTTTAGATTTTGTTTGTGTATTCTTTCATATTAATTTTTTTTTCACAGCCACGAGTCCCCAGTAGTTATTTATTTTTTGTTAGACTTTTCTTCATGAATATTGTAAATTCGCAAAAGTAGTAGAGTTTGACTTTTCAGATAGCTGAATAGTTGCTTAACATATTCTAATAGGTTTTTGTACCCAATAATAAATTAATAATTATTTATAATCGAATGGAGTTGAAAAAAGTGGATTTTTGAAAAAACACCAATACTTCGTAAGAGATTTGAAAATTTTACCTTAGCTTTTAATCGTATCCAGCTCGCTGGTAGGGGACATATTGGATCCGGCGTGTTAAATCTGGAAATTCTGCTTCAGATTCAGCGATCCCAGAAATTTAGCTATACGGTGTTTTAGAAGGATTTTTCACAAAATACGTACTTCGGGAGAGAAAGAGCTACACATAAAGTGTAAGAGGGCAAGTAAATAATAATTTTAATTTGTATTATAATGATATTATTGCACAGATTTGCAAACATACTTTTATAAACGCAAAAACTGTATTTATACCTTAACGAAAACAGTTGATCATTTTAATACGAGATCCACAAAGAGTAATCCGTGCGCCGACCACAGATTTTTCTCGCAATTCGTGATTTACCAGCCACGCGCAATAAACCTCGGTTCGCTCACGTTCCGCAGCTATTTGCGTTTCAGATACAGGCAATGGATGTTGCTGACCGTTTACTCGCTCGTTTACACGAGCTCATTGATGTATCCTGACGACTGCACACCTCGCGTGAAATGAGCAATTTTCCATGCCACAGGTATGAGACGCCTGTCCCTTTCACGCGCGGCGTGGCGCTCTCTTTCCAACGATAATAGTGCGGAAGGGATTCAAAAACTAAATTTCTGATGCTGTTGCCGAGTGACATCAGCCGTTAAACAAGTTTCGTGGTCCTATTTATTTTTATGCGACGTTCGTGCTCCGCGTGAAAGCGTTTCCGTGCCGAGCTTTGTGAGAGAATAAGCAATTCTTTTGTGTCTTCGCATTAAAATTTTAATAGTGTTTAACTCTATTATTGAAGAGAAAATTAAATTATTCTTTTTACATTGTTTTGAAGGAAATTCAGTTTGTAAACGTTTGTTTAAGGACACTTTGAAAAATACAGAAAGCAGATATTATTTAAAAATATCTCGCGTTGAAGAGAAATTAATTAAATTGAATCTACGGAAAATTTCAAAATGCTAATAATTAACGTAAATATGCTTTCCGTCCGGACCAAAAAAGCAACGAATTTTATTGCAAAAATTAAAGCCACATTTCATAACGACGATTGCATCTGGTACACAAAGCCAACATTTTATCGAGGCTCTCGCGAGCGAAAGTTGTAGATCTCCTTTTAATTGCGAATAAATCTGGGGGAAAAAGCAGACAATGGTAGTTCAATTTATCTCAATAAGTGCTAACGCTCAGCGGGCGAGGGGGGCGTTGCCGGCAGCGCTCACAAAACCATCGACGAAATTGTTGTCGGTGAACGAGCGCGGGCCACTCGAAACACCCGATCGCTCGCGAAATTAGCTAATTTCAAGTGTTCTGCTCGCTTAATTCATACCGATTCGTATTCCAGGGCAGATGGGAGCCCCCGTTTAAATCGATCACCGGCGTATGTATACTCTGGCTTTATTATGCTTTTTAACAAGTCAGATTGATTATACAATTTTTGTTTGGAATTCTGAGATTTTTAATTGGATAGTTTAATTGCGTTTTATTGATTAAAATGTTTTTTTTTCTAAAAGAATAGACTCTTTTTTACACCGTTTTCTATTTTCATTTCATTTCAAATTAATTTAGTTCATTCAATTAAATTTAAAGCTTGTTGGATTTCAGTTTAGGCGTAGAGTAGGCTTGATTCGCCAACGTTTATTTAAATTGAGAATAAATAAACAAATAGATCTTTTATTTTATACAGTAAGTTTGAAGTTAATTGAGTTTCATCCCGGGGCTATCTGTTGGGCTCATCAATAAGTCATTGCAGATAGACTCTGGATGCCTTAGACGCTAGAAGAAATTCCGAATTTTCATTTAATATTTATTTGAGCACGGGACTACCACAGAATATTTACTTGCAAATAGCAGCCTTCTTTAGGCTCTTACATCCTGCATCGTTGGGTTCCGAGCGGACCAACACCTGCTGCCATGTATATATTGTTACGCGACGGAACTTGCCTCTGTTAGGCCTCATGCGCGACTGATTGCCGTGTGCCATTAAGTTTGGGACTATTCCTCCAGTTTCGATCCCATTCGATGTGTACACTGTCAACTCTGTGATTCGTCCTGAGTTGTGATATTGACCTATCCTAATGCCACGCTTTCGCACACCTACCATCGCGAATAGGTTTTCGCGCAAATTTATTACTTGCGTTCCAATTTAATTTATTTTTGCATTCCAGATCTAAGGCATGCCTTTTAGATGTAATTTTCGCACCTGATCACGCTTAAGCATTTGAAATCGTGTAATTTTTTTTTGTATAGGAAGTAGTTTCCCCCATTGATATGACTTGCGTTCGGGCGCATTATTTTACACAGCTTTTACGTCAAATAGAAAGAAATTGTGGACTTACCCATCTTACAATATTACAATCAAAGATTTATTCGTTCCGACATTAGATTAATATGATATTTAATTAAATGAAATGGATTTACATATGTTCATTTTGAAAGTAAAATTAAATAAAAATAACAAGTACTAATCTTTACAAACATTGTAATTAAATTTTTTAACGTAAGTAGACTTATAAAGCACATAACGTAAACGTTTATTTTAATATAATTTTGAAATGAATGCTTTTGAAATTTTTATGAATAAAAATATCTACAAAGCATTTTGATGAAAGTAAAGCATTTTGAACAGCTTATGTATTGTATAGAATAAAAGTTTACATATCAACGTTAGTTAGTAAACGGATAAATATGAAATATAACGTTAATAAAGTTTATTTTCATTTCATTTCAGTTTAAATTGTGATACTCTTATTAATAGAAATGAGATAAAAAATTTTTATTTTTATTTAAACCCAATTCAATTGAATATTTATAATGTAAAATATAAAGTATTTAACGATGAGAAATACTAGTCATTTTAAGAGTAAAAAAACAGTGCCTTCGATTATTTTGACTAAAATATGTAAAACATATGTAAAATTTTTTTATAACTTAATTATTTTTCGAAGATCACACTTAATTATTGCATTTGATAATTAATAAATTTAATATAATAGTTACACTTTACATACTTTATTTTATTTTACACTGACATTCCATAATTATTCGTTGAAATTTTAGCAACTTAAGTTTATAGTTACGAAGCATGACACTAAAAGTAATAAGTAATAAGTTAACTTCTAGTCACTAAAGTTTAGCAAGACTGAAAAAATCGGACAAGCTCAAGACTGCCTATACCCTGCACGATAAAAAAAGTGCTAAACAGACCCAAACCAAAGTGAAAAAAGATCACCCTGAACGCTTAACGGGAGCTTAATGGCAAAAAGCGTCGATAAAAAAGACCAGAGCGAAAGAAGTTGGGCAGGAGAGAGAGAGAGAGAGGCGGGGGGTGGCAAAAAAGAAACATATCAAAGAGAGCATGAAAGGCCCCGAGTGTTTGGACTAAAAGAGAAAGAAAATCGAAATAAAAAAAAGGCGCGTGGACTCTCGCTACGTTTGAATGGCAAAGCGAGGCTACTCGAAAACTTTTCCAAGAGGAGCGAAGCCATTGGCAAAGTTCGGAAGTTGTTCCGGGGCAGCAGCGTTAGATCGTCGCGATTAAAAAGAAGTACCGCGGCGACGACGTCCAAGCGCGCGCGCGAGCTCGTAACGCCTCCTCTCCCCGCTCTCTCTCTCTCTCTCTCTCTCTCTCTCTCTCGTGTCGTTCTCCCAGAAGTGTATAATCGTACGTATAAGCCGGGGTCGAGCTCGTCGAATTGGGTAAAAGTTCGACGTCGGGCGTGTGTATATATATATATATATATATACCGTTCGTACACGGCTATCGCAGAGGAACGTTACGCCCCGGCATCAATTACCGAACGTCTATTGACGTTTATTGAAGCGGCGCGTCGTGGGAGGATATAGCGGAGCTGGAACGGATTCGTTAAAGCTTCTCTCTTTTTCGCTTGATTTTAACGAGTCCGTTAGGAGCGAATGCAATTCTATATATACTTTTTTGCGAATTAAACCTAGTCGTTTTGGGCTTTGATGGGATTTGAATATTTTGCTTCCTCTATTTATCGTATTATTGCTTTTTCATTTGAATGTGATATTACTAATAAATTTTACGGCAAAATAATAAATTTATTTTTAAAACTTTGAAAGTGGATTTTTAATAGTGATGAAAATAAACGATCAGTTAATTTAAATGCATTTTTTTGTACGTTCTATCTGCAATAAATTTGTAATATCAATTAATATTTTATGTTTTTGTAAATAACGAAGTCGAATAAATTTTTTATTTAAAAAAAAAAAGCTATCGCTTCAGAAGAATATAGGGCAATAATGTCAATTGTCAGGGCAGTAAAAGTAAGCTTTATCTTGACTTAATAGAAGAACCGACTGGAAATCAGGAATACGTGATCCATTCCAAAACCGTTTTCCTTCTTAGGAAAGGAAGTTCTTACGACATTCGGTTAGCAGCAAGATTGAGTTAATTCCCTTAAACGGCTAGCACCGCTCTCACGTAATTCCTCCTCAGAAAAAATTAACCGATATTTCAGACTAACACGAAGACACTTGAGGACGTAAATAAAAGCGCAAATCGCTGCTAAACCTTTTAAATTCTCACAATAGAAACTTAAAATAAAAAATATATATATGCCTCTGCACTTTTTACTATTGCCTAAATTAATTTTTGAAGATTTTGGCAACGATCGGCCTATCCATCTGTCCCCATTCATTACCGCGATGTAGCAGCGTTGAGTTAACGATCAGTTAAGCGATCGCGGAATACGGAATGCGAGGCACGTACTAATGCCCTCCGCGAGAGGGATACCGCTATGGAATCTATATAGCACTTGTACCTCTGGAGAGAAAGAGAAATAGAGAGAGATAAACAGTTCATAAAGTACGTTTATGAAGATCAAAATTCATAAGATGTTTTGTCATATGCGTGGATTATTAATTCTTTTTTGCGTTAGGAAACTTTGAGAGGGAGTTTGACGGCAAATGAAGGGAGCCTAGAATTCGAAGTGAATATATATTGTAATTTTCTGTATTAATCCACAAAATAAGTTCTATTCAATATTCTACTTTTATTCAGAAATTTAACACTTGTAGTAATACAATACAAATAATAAACATAGTGGTCTAGTTATTAAAAAGAAAAAAAATAATAAATATTCGGGTTGATAAGTAGAAACATTTGTTATTATTGGAACGTTTTCGTTATTATCTTTTCAGATAATAGATAACATTTAGAAAAATTAATGCACACAAGTGATCTATAAAATCTTGCATTGATGACAGAAAACTGTACTTTTAGCAAATAACCAGATCACTGATTTATTGTTTTTTCATGGGTGTTCTTTGGTGCAATAAATCAGCGTTCGTTGTTGAAATATTTTCACTTTAGTTCTCCGTACGTATATCAATTATGTCGTTTTACAACGTATGTTCGACAAATAAACGATAAATCATAGGAAAATCATGATTAACGTTGTAAATGACTATTGAGTGTGCAGTGGAATAATGCCGTAGCACACTTCGATTTACTGGTTTTGGTAATAAAGATATATTTGGAGTAGTCTGCTTAGACTAGTGATGTGTTTAACGACTGTCTTGAATAGCTTGATTGAACCATTTACTAGTTACAGCAAACAGAATAGAATATTATATTTTCACAAAATTCTCTTTTCCTTTACGTTGCCAATGCATATTTCAAAAGTAATACAACAATATAAAAATAAAATATTCACGAACATTTTCTTTTGTGTTAATTTATGTTAGTGCAACAATGCGAACGATAATTGAATAACTTACTGTTTTAATGAGATTGATTACAAATTAAATAGTTGTCAAAAGTGTGAAATATACATTTACAGCTACTTTTCTCTTGAAAGTTCTTTTAAGTTGAAAAAGTACTTGTCATTGAATGAAGTTTTAGCAAGTCTCATTTTACTTGAAAAACTTTTAGTTCGATAATTTTGTAAAAAGGAATTCTTTGCCACAATTCTGAGCTTTCAAGAAATATTAATATTGTTTAAAAAATGTAGTGCATTACGTTGCATGTATTACATTAGCGTCATAAAAGCATCCGTTTTTTATTTTTTTATTACTATTTTACTTTTCACTATTTATTATTCAATATAATTCTTCAGGCAACCTCGATAAAACGAATCGAAGATCTGAAGCTCACATTATGGGAAAAGTCGTTTATATTAAACGTAACAGCGAAGCATAAAAGTAATACAACAATGAACTGATCGAGCAAGAAAAGAAGGAAATGCCTACAGATATTAAACTTCGATTGACTCATCTTTGTCCTTTGATGCGTCAGCCAACACGGCGAAGAGCGGAAGCCGAAGTTCGATCGATGAACTATTCACATCAGCATTCGCCTTGGCCACTTTACTCGTCAAACTGCGAATCAAGAATTTAGCCTGGGAGCAAATGACGCTTTCGATTGCTTGACACTTTGGGCTATTTACATCTGATGAAGAGTTAGATTATATTCACCAAATTAATGATTTGGTTCCTACAAACTGATGCCTGAAAATATGTTACTTTTTGTAATTTTTCCATTTATTTTATTTTACTTTGATTATCAAACAAAAAAATAACATATTTTTATTTTAAATTCATGAATCAACTATAGAATAGGATTAAAAAAGCCTGAACGATGAATCAAAGAATTTATGTCGTAAATTATTAATAGATTCCAAAAATTATAGAATTTGTTAGTTAATTCAAAATAAAACGAATGATTTGGGGAGTTGCGAAGAAGTTTTATTCAGTTTTATAGAATGATTTGAATGTATAAAAAAGTAAAAGTATATGTATATCTATAGACCCTTATATCAATATAACAATTTAATAGATATCAAATGAATCATTTAGCAGCGATAGGATTGTACGAATAATAATTACTGTATATCTGCACTTCTGTTTTTCAGAGACAAAATAAAAAAACAGTTCCTGAAAAAAGACGGACAAAGGTTAGATTGTTCAAAGCATATACCCCTTCATCGATGGTGATATCGGCGCTATGTAAATGTACAGAAGATTTTAACATTACATAATTTTTATTAGGAATGATTTTTATTAATGCTGTTTTGTAAGATACCGAATTAAATATATTATATAGGAAAAGAGATGGAATTAAACAAATTAAAATTGACTAATTTTAAATAAAATAAAATCACTTTTAATTTTCTTTAATTACAATTATCAAGCACTTAAAAGACTTTGGTTAACTCAAAATGAAAAAAACTCTCCGTTAAAAGTTTCGTATTGATAGAAATCTAATTTATTGTACATGTTTACAAGTCTTATGCTGTTTGTCAAGCGTATGTTTGCACAGGTAGTTCAAGGCTTGGAAACAAATAAACAGGGAAAGACTCAAACTAAGAGAAGCGACGGAAAGGTAAACCTCTAGAATTCAACTTCGTAATCTCTTTATATATTGCAAGTTGAAAAAAGTAGTTGAAAGAGTATGAATATCCCGAAATAGAAAGGAAAATAGTGCTAAGAAATTCTTTTAATACCTATAAATTCTTAGTGGCTTATTATAAAATTTATTGAATTTGCGTCAGTCCTGTCTCATTTTTAACAAAATTATAACATTCATTTATTCTCAATATATCTGTAAGTTATAGTCTAACAAAAGACCAAGTCCGATCATACATTGACTATTTCTACTTGTGCAAGGTAGAATTTTTCAGTACTAAGGCAGATATTTTTTTAGGCCGCCGTTCAAACAATAGCACAGCTTAAGCGCACGTTAACGCAGGAATAACCTCGAAACAGTTAGCGGCAGCCGTTTCCTATTTAGAGACGAAAGGCGAAGGCGGGAGCAGAGTTACGCTCAATAAGTTGGAGCGCAACTTAAGCGATTTATCTTTGATGTTGGGCCCCTCCGCTCCACTCGGACGGCAGCGAAAGCAAAGCAGCGGCGGTGGCAGCAGGAGCCCTGAGTAAACTATGACAGGGTGGCCAATTCCATTAATTAAGTTAATTAACTCGAGACAGGTAACACGCCGCTCCTATGGGCACCAAGTCATCTCTAATGCAGCTATAGTCTGACACCGCTATTACCTCGGCTCGTATTTAGCTACAAGATCTACATTAGTATCTAAAGTATCATACCGTGTTCTCTATCATTTCTCGCGTATTCCGTGCATGATGCAAGGGGTTTTATTTGTCGAATCTTTCCTCGTTGCGTTCGAAGACTGCGAACGTAGGTGAGTTGAGGGTGTTGTAATCAGTGGTCTGTTACTCGATCATTGTTCATTATGCGCTTCAATATGATCGTTCTTCTTCTGGATATATCATTAAAGATTATTTGTCGCACCTTTGTAAATATTTCAATTTTAATATTATTAAAATTATATATGATTTCTTGACTTATACATTGTCCAAAAGAACGTTGAACAATACTGCAGTGCTTATGCTGAATTTAGCAGGGAACATAACTAAAATGTCATGAAAAAATGAAATCGATAAATTCTTTATCACATTTATTTTTAATTTTGACAAGCGAGACAGGAGCTCTAGAAAAATTCTGAAATCTATGATGACATAGACGTTTTTTTTGTTAACACGTTTAACTACGTAGACTTTGTGCGCTAATTTTGATTAAATTATATTTCTTAGATCATCAATGTTGTACAGTTCAAAAATTCATTGCAATATTTCGCGTAAAATTTGCGACCAAATTCAATTCATAATGTGTTCTTCATAATTATTGCTGGATTACAAAAAAACTATTTTCCCCACGCGGTTCATACGTTTTTTATACTTAACGTAGCCATTTTGATATTGCGTAGGTAAGGTTAATAAATTTTTATTAAAAATACTACATCTAATATTAATCTCTCGTAAAAGCAAAGCACCCAAAGCATCCATTTTACAAAATTAAAACTTTTTAGCGAAATCAAGTCGATCGATTTCGTATTTAATTTCAGCCCAGCAACTGTACGAAACGGTTGTCTCCCTCGCTTACGACGCGTCGTCTGGTCGCATTCGCTCGCTCGCTATGCATCAGAGAAATGCACGCGGATCGGGAAAGAAAAGGGAGAGACAGTGGGGAAGAGAGAGAGAGAGAGAACAGTATCGAAGATGGGATTCTCCTTGGGAATTAGCTGTCTCGGATGTTTGCCGTGGCGACGGCGATGGTGGCAGAACGGAAAGCCAAGTCCCTCAGGGCGTTTCCGGCGCGAGCTTGAGCAGCTTCTACGTAACAAGCCTCTACCTGAAAATGTTTTCTGGATATAGTAGCGGCAGTTTTCGCTTTCGTTTCTTCTCATTCGCCTCTCCTTTCTACACGATTCTTATTTTCTGTTATAGATCAAATGCGAGAGAGAGAGTTGCTAGTCTTTTAAAACGCTTTTTACGCGGGCAATGAAGGGAGCCGACAAATTCGGCCGAATTGTAGGCTTCATTTGCTTTCAATTATATTTTTGATTGTGAATAGTTTTGACACGTTGTTTCAATTTAGAAACAATTATAGTAAAGACTAAGACTATTGTTATGAAGAAAGTAAGATATTATCAAGAGAGAAATTTGGAAAGCAATAAAACGAGAGTAGAGCTTTGAAGTTCTTATGCTTGTTTAATTGAACGAATCTTGCGTCTCTCAAAGGCAGCCACTCGACTCAGTCTTGACTGATCTCATCGAAACATCAATGCTTCGTTTTTTCGCAACTCAGATACTTTTGTTCTTTTTGTCGATTTTTTTCGACCGGCATGAAGAATTCTCGAGATCTCGTCATTAAAACATCAAAGAGTATTCCCCGTCAGAGGAAGACCGTTCTCAAATAAATCGAGTACGAGAGCGGCTACTTGACAAATTAGACCGAGAGAAACGGGCCGTCTGACGCTAATTAGGCGGGTGGATACGTTTCTCATTGTGATATATTCACTTTAGACGCGTATATAGAATATAGGCATATATGTGTATGTTGGACATACGCGCGCAGCATGCATCGATACGCAAACAAGATCGCTTGCTCAACTTGTATTATAAAGCTAAAATGATGAAACGGTCGAGAGAATGGGATGTGGAGACGGAGGCAGGAGAGGTGATTTCGGAATTAGCGTTATTGTATTGCGAATACGAACGAAATTATATACGAACGAAACAACCAAAATTTGAAGAACTGTAGGCATGCATTCATTTGTGTTTTTCTTTTAGAATTAAATATTATTTTTCGATCGGCCAGATGAATATTTTATTCTGTAAAAAATGATTCAACATTAATAAAGAATTAATAAAGTAAATTGAAAAATTTATGATTCGAAAAGTAAAAAAAAAACTATGAAATATTTTATAATTTTGAACATTGCTCAAATAATCCAAAACATTCCAAATTATAGTAATAAAAATTAGGTTTTAATTAACTTATAAAGGTGTTTAATCTGATTTGTCGAAATTAGAAATTTCTCAATCTCCAAAGAAGTAACCTTCATTTAAGAAAACATAACATTCGCTCACTCATAGAAATAATGATTTAACTTTTCAGTTGCAGATTCCTTAATTAAGCTTTATTCATTTCCGCCGCACAAACGAAGACATTCTGAAGAAATTGCACTTTGACGGATTCCTAAATCCGTCATTCCCTCCGAATTTATTTATTCCCTCGTTCTCCTCCTCTCTGGATGTTCGTCGCAGCCAGAAGCGCGACGAAATCGTCGTTAGCCTGAGAATCGAGTCGTTTACGCAAATCGCATTATTGTCTGGCTGGTGTGCGCCCCAGTGCCCGAAGCCGCGGCTAATGCAATTCCTAGAGTAAAAGCTTACCTCGTCAGAATGGTTCTCTTGTTCCTAACGTGTCCGCTATCTTTTAACAAATGTTTTGCGTATTAAATTCTGGTAAATCTAAGCATTTGTAATGTTGTATTTTCGGCGGTTTGTTTTCCAAATAGAATGATTAAATAGCTAAAGCATATTTATCTTCGTAGCGCATCTTTCATAAAAGTTAAACAGTAATAGGCATATTTTTCTAGAATTTTTTCATAATAAAGGAATTCCGAGTTTGAATAATATTTTAAGAAACAAAATCAGTACAATTGCTTGGATTTTTACTAGCATGAACATTAATAGCGATAGTTTTGTTTATTATTTGACAAACCACTTGTTTTTAAATTGTAAATCCAAAATTTTTTATCATTTCCATTGCTAATGTTGCATAAGAACTAAAATAATAATAGATATATATTTAGTAAATTTATATTTTATGCTTTAAATAAAAAAAAAGAATTTTTTCATGAAGTATATTATTCTGAATGTTTTATTTTATAATATTATAAAAAAACATAAATTTTCTGTCGCTATTTACTTCAATAAGATTCATATCGAGATATTTAATTTTCATTAATTTATCTCTTATTGATTAAGTTAATTAGAATGAGTTAATTAGCTAACGAGCTACATATTTATAAAAAAAAAAATATATATATATGTCTGTTCCAAAGCACGATTGAAGATTAACTTTGTTACCTCAGCTTAAAAGACTTTTATAATTATCGAACGTCACTTCACGTTCGGTTCTTTAAAAATAAATTTATGAATGCGCACGATTACTAACTACCTCATTTGCACATAAATTACTTACGTTACATTTTTTTAATTAATGCTTAAAAGGTGAATAATTGCTATTAAATTTAGGTAGACATATCGTGGTACACCGCAAATCGAATTTTTACATTTTTTGAAAAAGATCTTTTGAAATTTTCAACATTCTGTAGAAATAATATCATCTTTTTTATGATATTTCTTTATTGACCCGCTTTACCTCGCCAAATAGAAGTAAATATAAGCTTTTACGTTTAATTTGCATTTATTTACTATTACCAATAAATAAGCATAAATAAATATTGAACGTAGATTCTTCAATTAAAATCAACAGATTTACTTTATTTAAAAAATTTTGGCATTGCGATCATTTTGGTATTTGATTGGATGCTCACAAACGTACCTATCTTTTTAAATGAACAAACTAGAAACTTCAATATATTTTTATTTCTCAGATTTTGCTTTGAATATATCAATTATTTTCACTTTGTGGAATATGTCAGTTCGCAGCATAGAGATTTCTATCTGGATATTGAATAAACGTATTGGAGAAATATTTTTATTACAATGAAAAGATATTATAAAACAAGATTATAATAATATGAATTTGCAAAAAATTCATTTTTATATGAACAGTAATCGTAATGAAATCTGTTTTGTAAATGATTAAATGCAGTAATATTCGATTCATCAAAGTTCGATGTTGATCGATTAGTTCTTCTTAGCGGTATCTCTGAACTAAAAAATAAAAAAAATAAAATTACTGTCATAGATATTATATAATTTACTACTGTTTTAAATCGATAGATAACATAATTAAGTTCAATTAAACAAAAATGTAAATATCAGATTTTACTAATTGCTAGCGAAAGTTGAAACATTCTACCCTTAAGAATCATTTCTTAAAGAAAAAGATATTATCACTGACAAGGACTGTCTCAACCCACCAAGGATGATAGATCTTGATAAAATTGCAGGTCATTCCTTAGCCAAAAAAGGAAGATACGTGCCTTAGCGTTTAGTCAAATGGGCCTTAGTAATAGTTATACATTTTCTTTAATTCAAAAGGAAATTCGTGCTTATAAAACTTAAAATATCCCCATAACTAAAAGACTTAGTCTATCGAATGAAATTTTTAAAGAAAGTACGTAGCATGAGCTGCAATTTGAGAGTAGTTAAATTAAACAATATTCATTAGTTTCAAAATTATGCTAGTTTAAATAAGATCCATATCCAGTGGGTTGAGGATACACCCCTTGTGAGTACAGCAAATTACGAGAAGCTGTGAAACAATTAACGCAATTTGACGCAATCAGAAACAGATGAAGTCCTTTCACCGTTAAGGATTCAGCCAATTTCATTGGTTAGTTAGTGCGCATGACGCCACCACAATTATGCTGTGAACATTCACCAAGGGACAGTCTCATTACGCATCACGTCCTTGCAATATAAGATAATGGAGCTTATTCGCCATTGTGCCAGAGGCCTGCCCTTAACTGTATCGCAAGACTCGATCTTATGTCACCAGACTTCACTGACTGTATCTCTTTTAATCGCGCCAAAGATTTCTAAGAGGCAAAATCGTTTTAGGAAGCAATAAATTCTTTTAAATGTTAAGATATTTTCACTTTTGACACATTATATAAATCCGTAAATTAAAATGTACTGTATAATAGTTTCCCTTTCATGATGTATTTAAGTTCATAAAAATCTTCATACATAAAATCTGTTATTGTTTAAAAATTCTTTTTATTATCAAGATGTTCAATTATAAAGTGTTTAATAGAAAATAATTAAGAATAAGTTATTATTCTCAATTGGGTAAAAAATAAAAAAATAAGATCAAATTTTATTAACTGCGAATGTCGTAGAAAAAAGTGGCGATGGCGTCACGATGTATAGATGTATAGATATACGCCGTTCTGACATCACGATGCGAGCAAACTTTAACTTGCTGTACCTTTATTAATAAGTTTTAAATTGAAAAAAGAAAAAAAATACGTGTCGATTATTTTTTGATATTCTATCTGACGTACCGAATTGATTTTTCACTCTTTTTCCCAATTATTTTGATTATTTTGGTTATTTTAATAATTAATTAAAAATGTTTAAAATTATATTCAAATAGATTTTACATAATTACACCATAAATCACTTAAATTCACAATAATCTCAACAAGTTTCTATTATCTTTGATTATATGAAAGAATTCGAATAATTTACACCGTGAAAATGCTGAAATCTTATTGAAAATTCATTTATACGTCAATTATATTTATACAATTGAATACTAACAAGGAGAGTGTACGACATTTGGGTAATGTATTTTCCTGTAACTTTGAAATACGTTTTCTAATGTTAAAATATGAAGGAAGATCTTCTGGATTCTCCGAGCCCACACAGCAACCGGTGGCCTCGATGAAGGAATAGAGTGTGACGTTAGCAGGGGCAGGAGAAGACTCCAAGCCGGCCGCCAAACCCGAGATCTTTCTGGCTGTGACTGGGTTAATCTTGGAAACCGACTTTCATCAGACTTCCCAGCCAAACTCTTCCGAAGCCTCCGGATCGGAGCAGCACCGATCTAGTGTCCAGGATTCCCCTAAGACGCCGTGGCAACCTCTCCAACTCCCCATGAAGACTACAGGAATTATGTTTGAAATGCTCGTACATATCCTGACTGATCCGGAGGTGGATCCTCCTCCACGGGCCTGCATCAATTGCTGGGAAGAGGGACACAAGACGTCGGCGTGTCCCCAGTCACGCAGTCCCAGACTTTGCTTGCGGATGCGACGCGCAATCAGTAGCCGCGTAGCGGTGGCGCTATTAAGCAGTCGCGCTCGACTAGTTCGCTTACGGGAGCGAGCTCCCGTTGCGGATTTATTGATACAAACATTTTAAATGTTTAAAAGTATTGTTTATTATACAAATCTAGAAATTAAACTGAACAATTTTTAATTTTGTTAAAATAATTTAAGTTTACTTTTCTGTAATAATTTCTATAATAAACAATATTTTTAATTTTATGATTTTTTTAATTATTGTTGTTTAAATTCATTCAAAAGAAAAAATTGAGTAATTTCCTAACTCTACTGCATTTCTATTTGTATTTCTAAAATGCTTCTTCTGAAATAATTACTTTTTCGATACACGGGTGTTTAAAATTCGATTTTACGAATTTTGGGTTGTTTTAAGGTAAATAATATTCCACATTTCAGAAATGTAACTATGTTTTAGTCAAATAGAGAAAGAATAAAAACAGAGAAAGACAAAATTTGTCAGCCTATTTAAATCAAATTTGAAAGAGTTTTGCTTTAAGGGGGTTCTATACCGAAAAAATTTCAAAAAATCGAAAATTGTTTTATTACATATTTCGATTCTATAGATTATAATCTATGCAGAAATAAATTTTTAAACAAAAATATAAAAAATTGAAAAAGTTATAGCACAT
>UCOL01003662.1:0-17796 GCA_900474335.1 Ormyrus nitidulus | reverse complement strand
CCCTCGTCCCATCTTCTTCGCTTTCGCCGCGCGTGTGGATATATCGTTGTTGTTTTATTTTCTGCCCCGCCGCCGCCGCCGCCGCCGCCGCCGCCGTCACCGCCGCTGCTGTCTCGCGTTTTACAATGCAAGTCTGTCGGCCGCCTCTTTATTTTGTTTCAGCGGCGCTCGGCTCTGTTTGCTTGTTTTCCTCGCTTTTGCCTGCTGTGATTACGCGGCGAGATGCGCCGGGAAAAAAATAACTCGAAATGTATTAGTCATGTTGGCGGAGGATGTAATCGAGGAAAAAAAGGCGCGCGGCCGAGCTTAAAAATATAATTGCAAACCGCTTTCGGCGCCGTTACTCGGCGATTTTCGCGGAGCTCCTCGCAAAAGGAGAACGCGAGGCGTTTGTCTATTTTCGCCGCATCGCTCGCCGTGTAACTACACGCTCGGAATAATGACGCGTCCTCCTCCGTGCCCCTTCGCGAGGAGGAGGAGGAGAAGAAGACGACGTCGCGCTCCTGACGAATGCTCTTCATTATTCTCATCCTAAATCCCCGGTAAAACCGCTCGCGCGGAATCGCAATAATTTAGTCGGGTCCTCGCTCGGTTTGCTCGGCGCGCATTTTCCGCCAGTCGAGTGCTTTTCATGCGGCGCTTTATTGCGGATTTATCGCGTTAATGGTTCTAATCCCGTGGATTTGCCGGGAAGCGGCAGGAGCAGCGGGCAAGCTGCTTTTCGCGTTCTTTCGCGCACGATTGGATTTGTAATTCTGGCGAATACCCAAAGCGCCGCGCCCTCTGTAGCGGAATTGAGCCCCCCCGCGGCGGGGCTGATAAGCTTTTGTTTTCAGCGCGATTATAATAGATTTCGGGGGCCGATATCCTCTTTCGGCACAATGTTGTCTTTCTAATTCGATCGGGATTTCATTTTCTTTTAATGCATTGCTGGACGAAAAAGGACTAGTTTCGAGTGGCGGGAGTACATTTGCCTTTTATATTCCGCGCAACACAAAAGCACTTAAAATATTCAAAATCAATTTTTCGGGAGCAGCTGCCGCTGTTCTTTTGCACCCGCGCGCGCGCCGAGGGGTGTTTAGCACGCGACCCTACGCCGTAATCGACAGGCAAATTAAGGGGGAGAGAGCAAACTCGAACGCCGGTATCATCGCGTCAAACGGTGCCAAAGTAGAAAATAAAGTTTCGCGCGGCCTAATGGAAATAAAATTAAAGCCGACTACTGGTAGGGTAGAGAGTTTTCTCGACATATAGAATGCTTATTATGTTATATTTCTACAATGGCGTACAAATCAGATGTAAAGACTTGAAAAGTACAAAGTAAGAAATAAAGAATTCAATTTTGCTAGAATGAATAAGACTATTAGTTTTTAAAATAGTAAATAGATATGAATAAAAGTATTTAATACATTTCTAAATTTTAAGAATTAAGTGTGAGAAAGAAAATTACGGGCACTTACCTTGAGGTCAAAGGTCAAGGCCGTACTTGCAGGACCCTGCCGTCGTCAGGTACTCCTTGAGCTGCTCCAGCGAACCCAGCGCTGTGCCTCTCGGACTGCAACAGAGACGCGCGAATTTTAGTGCTTTTTTGCCAAGCGGACTCGTTTCATGTCAATACACAAGTTCAATTAATTCCTACATAATACAATGAGTAGATTAGAGCTTGAAATTTACTCGGGATTGGCGAGCGTAAAATAATGAAAATAATTTAAAGCTCCCCCGTCCCATTGACGGCCGACTGAATTCGAGCCGAAAGAAAAAACAGAAAAATTTTCCGACCGCCGTAATAAAAACCGTAATTAAAAGCCTGGCTAAGGTAACGTGACAGATAGTTAATTATTCTCGGCCCTCTCCTTCTCTCTTTTCCGCGATCGTTACACAAATATTAATCTCCCTCGGAGAGAGAGAGAGAGAGAGAGAGAGAGAGAGAGAGAGAGAGAGAGAGAGAGAGGAAAAAGTTTCGGTGCACTTGAGAGGGAGGAGGCATAAGCCGGGGAAAGAAAAAGGGCTATTTACGGGCGAAAACACCCGCTCATAATGGCACTTGATTGTCCCGGGCGGCCGGCATTTATTGTTTCTTAAATTACCGGCTTTCGCCCGGAAAAAGAAAATAGCCCCGCAGTTTTATCGTCTGGCTAGCGCCATCACTAGAGAGAGAGAGAGAGAGAGAGAGACAATGGCCAAGGAGCCGGCTCGCCTTTCATCGGGAAAATATCGAAGGGAGCCCCGGATAAAAAGAGCCGCAATTTCATCATCGCTCGGCCACGTGGCCGATTAATCGTTGGAGCTTCGAGACGCGGCCCTTTACAAATACAACTTTTGTTTTAACGACGCGTCTCGCCTCTTTTACGGGCACTCTTAATTTTTAACCGCCCGCTAAATTCTTGTTTTGTCCCGGGCAAAGCTGCTAAGATCCCGACTCTTTCATTGTTTCTTATGCGCGATATCTTTACGCACGCATTTTCTACCCGGAATAGAATTTTCGTTTGAAAATCTGGCGGATAAAATAGGGCTTCGTCGTATCACGAAAAACCCGCTGAATCCATATTATCGGAGCGTTTAGCTGCTCCTATTAATCTCAGCTCTCGCCAAATTGGTCTCGGCAGAGCCAGAAAAAAGGTCGTTGCGAAGCGACGAGGGACGCGTGATGTAAGCGAGATAAGAGACGCGGGAAAAATAAAATATATATATCGAGAGAGAGAAGAGAAAAAAGGCCGCGCGTCGGTCGGCCGAATTTTAATTCAGCCGGGAAAGAGGCCCCGACGACTAATTTATGTATCGCACCAAAGAGAATGCGCTTGGCGGTAAATAAGACTCGGTCGCCGAGAGAGCGATGATGCGCTTGTTTCCTCTTTTTTCTCATCGCGCCCCCGCGTCGATGCTTGGATATTGCGGGATAACTCGATTCGGAAGTACGTGCCGTTTCGAGCACTCGGCTACACCGATATCCTCTTTGAGAATTCGATTCTTCTCGGAGCTCAACTCACTTACCGTCGCGGCTAGCAACGTAATCGCGCGACGTACGTTTGTACACATTTCCGAGGCAAACTTTCACAATGTATAGACAAAATGCAGCCACACTCCTTTTGACGGACAAGTGCGATAATTCACTTAAATCGTTTCCTCGGTCGGGAAAAATCTCGTAAACTTGAAACGTAATTGTCTTACGGAACGCTTCGGCTCGGCGCGCGACAATCAGACAGCGGAGATCGGCCGCGCGAATAAAGAAAAGCTCCTCGAGCTCAAGCTGAATTAAGCCATTAAAGCGGACAGCTCCGAGCGATCGGCTGCACACATCGTGACTACCTTATATTAGAGGAGGGAATGACAATGGAACGTGCGGGGGATAAGTTTACGGTTTAGAGGCCAGATTGCGAGCCTTTCCGAGCCAGGAACATCGCTGCAGATCGCGCGCATCTCGAACGCGCGTAACGCCGTGGGATATCGAATTTTTTGATGAGATTCATCGCTGATTCGGGGGGTCGCTCGGCGTTTTTCCCGAGCGCCGAGGGAGAAGGGTGTAAAATATTTATAGTTTCCGGTGAAATTAGAAACGCGGAGATTCTGATCGGAGCTTTTTCTGCTTGTATTTTTTGATCGAATAAAATTCAGATTTTTGAGCGGTTGTTATAGGTACTGTAAATTTCTCACTGAAAAGTAATTTTTCGGCCAGGTAAAGCCTGGTTATATACAAGAATTTCAATTAATTGTGCTCGTAAACATAAACTGTAGCGTTTTTTACCGCGAACATAAACTTTTTTTTCAAATCTTAATGCATTAATAAACTATGCAAGTGAAAAGTCTGTAATCTCAGCGTGCATTTTAAAAGGCAATTGCTTTGATTAAAAGCAAGATAGCCGATAAAAACATCTTTGAAAAAAAGTGTTTCGATTTCCATTAAAAGTGTGGACACCAGCGATAGCTAGATATACTCGTGGCTGCGAACTTATCTGTCGCAGTCGCCTTCCGAGACTGTAATTATTGGTACGTTTATTAGCTGTGATTCGAAAGTAATCGCCAGTGCGTTGAAATTTCAAATGCGTGCAGAAGCGCGTTTGCGGGATTTTTCTGTGTCATTATAAGCAGGTGTGAATTATCGAAAGAACTATAAATGGAAATGCAATTGATAGTTTCGTTAGTTTTGTTGTTCCGCGACAGATTTCTAATTAACGACTGTTTGATTAGTATTCATTCGCGGGAAGCAGATCAGAATCGATTTCTCGCGGAGCAGCAACTTGTCGCGGCGACATATATTATTGTCAAGCAACGTATAACAATCGTGCAAAGAACGAAAAACCGTACAAACTCTAATCGACCGTCGCCTAATTACCCGGCTTCATCTACAAGGCATCAATATCTATCGAGCGGCTGGTTACGCGTAAATCACCGGCAGCCTCCGCGCTCGTATAACGCCGCCATATAACTTTATACGATCCTGTCCGTCTCGGCCTGCGCGTTTAATGCTGCTCCTGAAGCTCATCGGCGCGTAATTTCTGTGGCAGGATGGAGGACGGCCCCCGCGTTAAATACTGGGTCAGCGGCGGCGGCTGCGCATAATTCGCATACCTGCGCGGCGGGTAGATGGAAAAAAGCGCTCGACGGGGGAGTGTCCCGAAGAGCGGAATGCTCGATTGGATCTCTCTCCGCGAGCTTAGCCGCCGCGGCTATTTGCATGCGCGCGATTTCACGCCTAGAAACGCGTGTGTCGCGCTTCTTTTTTGCACGATTACGCGGACGAGATAAGGGAGACGAGGCTGCTGCGATTTGCGGAGGGAGATCGGAGGATTAGGCGGGGAAAACGGAGCGCGGTGCGGGTGGGAGTTTTTCCGCTGGTTTGGTTGCTGTTTTATTTCCAGGTGGAATGCGAATCCGTACATTGTAAGGGGACTGGTGGGTGATTTAAAATTCTGTGCATTCCCATTAACAAACGCAGCTTAAATTTCCACGAAGAAATTGTTGCCCCTTTCTTCCCGCGCCGAAAGTATAAGAAACGAGAAAGGTGCATTGTTCGAGGTGCACAAGCCGCAGCAAATTAAAAGCGATAAATTTGTTGATCTTATTTATTACGCGCTCGAAGGTATACGCGAGCACACATCGGTCAAGGCGGTTCCTGGAAGACTGATTAGCGAGCCGTTTAACAGAGTTCGGGGTCGGTGAGTTGTGTGGCGCCGCCGACAACAATCGCCGACTGTTCAGGTACACCGAGCTCCGCGGGCCCGGAAAATATTATTAGGTGCGAGGACGTACTTCTTTTTTGAGTTTTTAAATGTTATAATAATTGAATTTTAAAGTTTTAATGTCGCAACATCTACATCTTAATATTGCTAGCTTAGCATCTGATGAAAATTTATGGCAAACGTTTAATAATTGAAATAAAATATATACGCTTTTAACGTCCGACTCTCCGGGCTTGACCGGCTTTACAATTATCATAAGATATTGACACATTCCAAGTAAATTAGCCGATAAACCCCTAGAAAAGCAATAAACGGCCGACGTGACGAAATCGAAAACTGCAGCGCGAGCGGCCGTAAAAAGTATTTTGACCCGTGACTCAAACGCGCGCACCGATGAATAGCGAAATTTTTTCGCTTCGCTCAAAGTGCGCACGTCGCGCGTCCTCTCTCTCAACAAAGCAGCACTTCTTTCCCGATGCACTCGTTGCCGTAAAGCAGATGCCGCCGGCCGCCGCGCGAGGGAAAATAAGGCGGCGCAGTGACATCAGCGGCGTGAGTCATTTCATAACGCGGCTTCGCCGCCGTCTTTCAATTATTTTTTTTCTTAATCTCTAAATTACCGCGCGCCGAAGCCTGAAGAGTAGCGCCGACCCATCGGCATCGAGTTGACGCAATTTCATTCTGTAACTGAAGAAAAGCGCCGCTCTTTCTTTCGACGTGTACCGGCAAGTCATCCGCTCCTCGATTGCTTTCAGCGTCGAGAGGATGATGCACTAAGATCGAGTTGAGAAAAGCTGCAATTAAAAGTGAATTATTTTTCTCTGCCGATGGCTGCTTGTGCACGAGCTCTTCTGCGATCGTACGAGAGAGAGGACAAGAAACCGAGTGTGATGACACATGTTTAGCTTCTTTGATAGGAGGAGAGACGTACGTACATGCTTATTTCGAGACAATGCACGGGATTGAGTAAAATCACTCTGAAATGCGAGAAGGGATATATTTTCTGCAGGGATTGTTGAAAGATTCGAGTGAAAAGTGTCTCATTTTCATAATGATGCAGTTTCCAGTAAATTTTCCGTCGAAGGATAGCAATTATAAAGATGATTTATTGAAAGTTAATCGGTATAAATAATTGCGATTAGCCGTCGGATAAAAACTTGTAGAATTCGAATTTCTCTTATATAAAGCCTTAATTATTACATTATCAAAACAGCTTTCACAATTTCTAATGGGGATTGATTTAATTTACACGTGTCTTAATGGATCATGTAAACCTTATTATCATACCTAACGAAAGCTCTATTAATCTTAATCAACTGCAACCAGGAGCAGTAAGTGCAACCTTACACTATATTTATCCTTACAAACTTGGTATGAAATATAAAAGAGAAACGTTTCTATAAAATTTACCATATTAGCCGAGCAATTATAAACTATCTTTTACACAGTGCAAAATTTTGCAATTTAAAGAAAAATTAACTTTTTTATTTAACTAATTATCCCCGATTTTTTAATTTTCTTTATGAAAAATGTTTTAATTTTGCAAATTTCCAGGAAGGCGTATTTTGCTAAACCTTTTTGAAATAAAAAGTACAAAAAACTACAGAATAATTTCCTCTCCTCCAGGCTTAAATTAGCTTTTTTATTTTAAAATCCTCTTTATATATTTAATTAAAACTGTCAGACTTGCTAAATTAAACGCAACGGCATTATATTTTCTTGTATCTAAGCAAACAATTCGCGTTTAACAATCTGCAGGCTGCTCATATAGACATTTTATACTATGTCAGAATATTACCGAACCCCAATATATTCTCTCCCATCTACCTTCGTTTCCTTCCTGCCAGAAATTAATTGAAAAAATATCTCGCCTCAAACCCCGAGCCGTCATCGACTTATCGATTCTTCGTGTCGGTACCCGGAGGCTTCACTCTTTTATCGCTCGACGTCCATTGCAAATAATCCTTCAGACTCGTAACCTTTATTCCGCGGCGTTTTTCACCGGCACGTCTCGCGGCGCAAAAATTCGCGATAAAACGCTCGGGCAGACTCGTATCCTTCGCAACGAAAGCTTGTTGCCGAGACGGTCAGAACCAGTTTCGCGCGCCGCGAGAAAAGCTGCACCAGAGCGGAAGAGAAAGAGAGTACCTGTGTACTTGTGTAAGAGCCGCAACGAATATCCTCGGGCCTCCGGGGATCTCTGCGCGCTGAGGTAATTATCGCCGGCCGATGCCGAGTGACAAAAGGTGATTAGGAGAGGCTGCGGTGACGGTATCGGCGCGGTAATTAGTTTATTCGAATGCGTAATTAGGCGTGGTGGGCATTTCAAGCGGTGGTAAACGTGGGACAAATGGGAAAATCAAATTATAAAGTGGGAAAGACTTAATAATATTCGTGTGTAAAGCGACGAGGAAATTAGTTTTAATATTTCAAAGTTGATGATGAACTAAAACTGGGTGACATCCCAAGCCACTTAACTCGGACAATACGACTAATTTAGAGAAACTTTTGCGTTAAAGCGCTTTAAATGAAGAAAGTTTAGTTTGCGAAAAAAACTCCTTCTTTGTCTCGTGGCACAATAAAAATTTTAAATGCATTACTGTATTTTCTTCTGAAATGGGAAAATTGTTTTCCCAAACATTTGAACAATGAAAAACGTGTTTACAACGCGTTTTCTTAAAGCGACGTTTCAAACTTGTTTTAAAATTGAATAAATAATTTAAGTTAATCTATATAACCTGAACGAGGATAAAGCTCCTTAATACCAAATGAAGTTTCATTGGTTTAAGAAGCTTATCGGTATCTGCACACGTAAAAACCGCTGAAGTTCACCGTTCCGCTTTATATCTCAATCTCTCAACTTTCCGTCCAAGCAGCCATATAATTTTATTTACCCTTTAAAAGAAAAGACACCAATCAAGCGAATCAAGCTACAATAAAACATCCATTCAGAAATTTAAATAATCCTCAAAAACGTTCGATCAACAATAAAAAGCCTCTCTCTCCCTCTCTCACCGAGAAAGCCAACCTGCCAGCGTTGCACAACACACAGCGCGTGCAATTCGCCCGCAAAAAAGTGCCTTGTTCGCGTGTGCGCAAACGAGCCGTCACGAGCTTTGGGAAATTAAGCGATTTCACGTCGGAGAGAGAGAGGGGGTCTTTTTTCCGCCCGGGCCGTTTAGCTCGTTGCGCGTTTTTTTTGTTTGCGCGCGGCACATAAATTGGATTACCATTAAGTTTTATTGGCGCGCGCGACGGCAGGGCCGCTTTCGTGAGTCGCGCCGAGTGAAAGGTACGAAACGAGAATGACAAAAAGGAGAGCGCTCCATTCAGCCCGCTGACCCCTTGACACTCGGCGATACCCGTATATCGTTTCGCTCATTGTTTCGCGGCTTTTTTTACAATTCGTAACGAAGCGCGAGGGAAAACTATTGGGAGTGCGAACGGGGCGACGTGAATTAAGAGCTTAATTATTTCGCGAGCGGTGCTCAAGGGCTTTTTCAGGGGAATGCAAATTGAGGCCTGGGACGCGCGGAAAAATCGTATTGTAAATAGCGGTAATGAAAGGAAATTTAGAACCGTGAAATGAAGTGGAATGGAAATTATAATAGACAATGTTTTGACTTCGGGTTATTATGTGCCTTTCGTTAGGCTCGAGAAGAAAGTAATGTATGTTTTGTTTGAGAATTTCCCTGCAGCTTAATTGTACTTTCATTGCTAAAATCGCTTGCTTTTAAAGTTGTGCAAAAATTAGCAGCCTTATTTATAAGGTTGTTGTTAACATGTTGGGTATTTCCATCATTTCACTCAAAAGTTTATCTCGATTTTTATCGAAACTTGAATAATAATTAAATTCACTCCTTTACTTTATAAGCAGGTTTTTAAAGATTCCACCAATAAACGTAAACTTAAATAATTTATCCAGTCATAAAAAATCTGATTCTTAAAGCGTTCAGCGCACTTTTATGACGATGAATGCACGAGTTAACGATCTGTATGATACCTCTATAATGCCTTTGTTTACGAACATCGAACGTATATAAAATTTTTTTTTTAATAAATCCTTTATTCGAGCACTTAAACAATTAATATGGAAAGTTGTGAAAGTTTAAGAATCAGTAAAGTAAACAGTTACAAATATATTAAGTACATCAACCACTTAGCAAGTACGTGTTAATTCATTTTTTAATAAGCATTGAATTTAAAAAATAAATTATCATTAAATTACTTGAATTAAAATTTAATTTTCTGTCAAGTATTTACCAAAAATGTTAAGTACACAATAACTGTTTCGAGCGTATTATTCACGTAAAAGACATGTTAAGAATCCTCTTATCAGCAGTCCCGTCGCGTTTTAGCACTCCACATAATTAGATAAACCGTATACATAAACCAGATATACACAAACCGTATCAATTCCCAAGCTCCTCGTAAAGACAAGCTCTGACCCAAAAATTTCCCTCTTATAATCACAGCCTCCTCCAACGCAAAAATCAGGCCATATCCCAATCTGCAAATCACTGCCACTTTACACCGGGAGCCTCGATATAAAATAAAAAAAATAAATAAAACGTACACGGCGCCCATAAAACCCGCTCAAAATCTTTTAATCGCCGCGCGTAAATTTCGAGCACACACATATCCACATCGGAAACCGCTCTGGAAAGCGGCGAGTCGCTCGTGGTGTTCTTCTAATTGCGGGGCAGTGCCCCCCTCTCGTGCGTGAGCTTCCTCGTACGATTAATCGCACCGGCACTCGTGAATTTATGCGCGCCGGACTTTTTCGCCGATGGCTGCCTCTTTGCCCTGTGCTTTTTGCCCGATGAGTGCGCTAAGGGGGTTGGGCGCGGAGCCGCTTTATAGGCGGGTAAATTAGAGGCCGCTGCGGATTTTTAAGGATCTGCAAGTACAATTTTTCGGCTGATTGTCTCGGAATTAAAAGGGGGGATGCTGAGCAGTAAATTTGGCGGAGGGAACGTAAATAAGAGTGAATTAAGGATTGCGAGGAGGAAACGCGGAAAAGAACGAGAGTGTTTTTTTAGGGATAATGAAGACTTAATTTATTCAGTTATTTACAAAGACGTAGGCTTTGGCACGAAGTGCTGTAAAGATTTTAATTACTTTTAAATCAAGTTTAATTTTATATTACAAACGTAAAGAACTTTGTTTGATAATTAAATAAATTTTCGGAAAATATATTTATCAAACGAGCAATAAATCACGCGGTTCCAGAAGGCACATCAAAAACATTCCAAACGAGAATTCTACATTAAAGACCACGTAGCCTTTAGTACCAAGAGAACAATTCGTGAGACCCCAATTTTTCTTGCCGCCCGGTATAGCCGCAGGGGTTACATTTCAATACGTGACCCCGAAAATGGCAAGGCGATCCAGTCTGGAATTTCTGGAATCCCGTGCATACCGCCGTGGCAGATTGAAATGTGCGTAAACCTGCAGTTTTGGGGGTCACGTTTCAAAAGAATGGCCCTGGAACAATCGTATTATTGACTTGCAGAAGAAAGGCGCAGATGTCGCTCTGCAAAGTAGAAACATTTGTCCGATGCGCTTTAAATTGGCGTTTAATTGGAGCCACATGTTATTTTAAGCCGCTTTAAAAGCTACGCGCGATTGAAATTTTGATTTGTTCAATTATACCTGTTACGGGATTATTCCGGAAAAAAAGCATGTCAAAGATTACTGCAATTTCTTGATCAAAGTTTGCGGAAAAGATTTTACTTCCAATATAGGATTACAGAAACTCCTTTTTTTTCAGCAAAAAATAATTCCAAAGAAAACCTTCGGCAAAATCTGATCAAAACCCATAATCCTTTCATAAACTTAATCCCCTGTTTACCGCTGACACTTTCCGCTCCCGGAGGACCCTTCCACTTACTCTCTCCTCTCCCTCCTCCTTGTAACTTTCAATGTCAACTCCGGCATAATAATACACTTCCAGCCTAATTACTCCTCACAATTAGTCTACCAGCGGCCGGAGCCCGGCTCCGCATTTTCTTTTCAATTACACGTCCATTAATCAAAACTTACCAGCAAGAAGCCCCCCCTCGCGGTGAGTCCCGGAGACAAATGGACCGTGGCGGAAGGATCAAGCTCCCGAGCTAAAACAAGCTCCGCGCGCGGAGATCCATCCACGCCAAGGCTCGATAAAAAGCTGCGACCTCGCGAGACAATGAGCGCATTGTGCGGGGAAGACGCTCGGGCTTTGTCCTTCGTTCTTGTCGATAGGACTGCCTACTGGTGTGGGAGAGCTTTGAAAGTTTTTCTTTTTTGTTTTTTCGTTTTGGCGGAGGTCTCGAGAGAAATCAAGTTTACTGCCTTTTTGGAGAGCGGATTTTGTAAGCTTTTAGTGGAAGTTATTATGGGATATTAAGCTTCGTTAGTTTTGTTTGTTACCATTAAGGGGTATTTGACTTTCTTGGGGTTTAGTGCCGGGGATAAGGAATTTCTAATGATGGCTTTCACTTTATAATAAAGAGATGAAATTGTCGTTAGATAAATTTTAGTGATTTACGGTGGAGTAAAATGTTTCAGTATGTAATTTCGGGAGGAGGGTACTTTTTAGAAGATCAAAAGTATTTTCAGGTAAAATGACTTTAAAATTATTAACTAGTACAGGAATTTAAAAAATTGTCGAATAAATCAAGCTAATTTAATTGTTTTATTTTAAAACTACTCACATCTCAAAGCTACATTAATGGGAACAAACGCTTATCATAAACAAAGGAAGCCATGGAATGCAGCACTTTCTGCATATCCAAGATTTTACCTAATGGAGTTTCTGTTAACTAAGAATTGTTATAGTATTACAGATATCAACTGCCTGATAACTGCTTGAATTATGATCGACATACGTCGGTGCTGATATTACGCGAGAGATAAAAATACCGTTAAAAACGTAAGGGGCAGCCTCAAGTTTTTCTTTCTGTCACGCGCGAAGACAATAGTCCAGACGCGCGTGATTAACGACTATGCAAATGCAAAAGCAAAGTGAAATATATTCTAAAAAAGAAAAATAGAGTTACAAGTTTCCCAGTACTTTTTGCTCGCTCCAACTGTCGCCGTTTCCCAGCAGGGAGTCAAAACAGCCATCAGTGTGGGTCCATTAAAGATCTCAAACATTGCGCAATCTTCACCTCGTTACCGATAAATTTCAAAGTCCTCTTTACTCCGAGAGCCGTAAATTAGCCGAGGGCGAATAAGCCGCGCAAAAAAGCAGCGCCAAAGAGAGAGAAACAATCGCGGAGAGAAGATGCGTTTCCTCGCGGGAGGAAGCAGTCCCGAAAAAGAATGCCGAGGGTTTTAAAGGGCACGTCTCGCGATTATCGCCCACGCAGAGAGAAAGAGAGAGAAAGAGAGAGAGACTCAATGGCTTTTCGTCGGCGGCGTTTCGAGTATTTTCCCGTCTGCTCGACAATGGACGAGGAGCGACGACGCTTTATACTTTGGTAAATACGCGCGATTTACGGCGGAGCTGGCCGAAGTTAAAGATAGACTTTAGCGGCGGAGAGAAGAGCGGCTCCCCGGCTTCTGGGAAGCTGGTTATCGCTCGCCAAAATTGTTTACAAAACAAGCAATTGCATTTTAGCGGAGTCGACACGCATACGTGTTGGAACATTAATTTCGGTTAGCCGGCTGGTGGTTGGTTGCTTCTTTATTTCTTAGAAGGACGCTATTGTTATACTTGCCGCAACTGTTTGGAAGATGAATTTTCGCTTTTTTTACAATACTTTCAGTTTTTAAAGCGGTGAGAAAACTGTGAATTCGAAGTGAATTTTCAGAGGAATGAGGGTAAATTTTCTTTAGTTCAATTCATAGTATATAACAAGATTTGAAAATTCTGTCAAGCATAATTCTTCCATCTACAACCACAATTTATAATGTTTCAAGAATTTTTTAATAATTCTAAAAATTCCAACCTGAACATTTCCACAATTACATCGCTGCATAAAAAATTATTACAAAAAAAAAAAAGCGATAAAAAACGCTTCCGAGTATATCCCCAACGAGGCAGCTTCCTCCCGTATTTCGCATTCTCCGTGCCGCAGCACCGCAGCCTCGGCTCAGTGCACTCGGGCAACAATCGTCTTACCTCCTATTTACTCTCCTCTCGGCGCTCGCGACGCAAAAATCCACGAAGGGGCGTATCAAACGCGGCCCCGGCGACTCCGGCGCCGCTCCTCTCGACAATGCCTCCTCGCCCACTCGGCCGACTCTCGGGAGTCGAAATATCCGCCACTAGTCGCGAGAGAGAGAGAGAGCGCTCGGCTGCTCACCTGCGCTAACTGGGGCCGCGATTTATCGGCGCGGAGCCGTCGACGCGATCGGGCTTTTGACGCGGGGAGACTTTTGATTAATTGCGCCGCTCTTATTTATGGCGCGCCGGGCTGCTCAGATATATATGTATTTATGAGTTTTGTGTTTTCAGCTGGCGGATGCTTACACGCGGTTATTTTTGCCCCCCGCGGTTGGGGGGTTGGACGGGATTGATGGGACAGTGGGGAAATTTTCGCGCCGTGTGATGATAAGGGTGGATGGAAATTTTTAGCTCTCTTCTGTAATGTGTTTATGATGCTGTATTAATATATATTGGGTCGGTGAATGCTTGGTTATTAACGTTAATCTATGTTTGCTTCCCCTCAATAGGGATTAATTGTTAACGGACGTCAAATGGTGTGCCCATTGAAACAAAGCCTTACAGGAAATTACAGTCTATCTATATTCCGATTCACCCATTGTTGACGCCTATTTACGTTCGAATCAATAATATAATTCACTAATATTTGCATTTTGTAATTAAAATTTAAAAATGCGTTAATTGTACAGGACTTCCCAAGGTCGATGACAGCAGCTGCAATTTATGAAGAAAAGCGCATTCTCTCTTTCTAACGTTTTCTTAATTGACTAAACTTGCTGGTATCGATAAATCAAGCAATAATTGTAGGCTTTTCACTTGAATACGGCAAAGCACACCTTTATAAATCAATATCGAACAATAAATTAATTCCACCGACAGGGTGTTAATAGAAACTGAAGCTACGCTGCGAAAAGGTCCCCGTAAACGATTAGATTTGCAAGGCATTATCCGTATTTATAGCCTCGCGCTGCCTTTCCCATTAATACCCTTATCGGCGTCTACCTGCGCACGACGACGCCGATAACAAATTTATTCGAGAAAAAGCTGACGGATGACATTAAGAGCGGCTCTAATTAATTCGATTTCGATACTTCTCACGCTACCTCTCTCGCGCGCGGCTGAATTTATTGCGCAATTAGGAATACTACACGATCCGCTAAACGGGCCGCAGTGGGTGCGGAGTAACCGCTCGTAGGCGTTTACCAGTCATTGTGCATGTGACATCATAACGCACTTCGCCGAGTGGAAAAGTGCGCGGGATCGCTGGTTCGGGTTAACTGGATTGGATAGTTTTGCGCGGGAATCGCGTTTTAATTGGGAAACTATTATGTATCGCGCTGTTGATTTCGTTATTTATTGCTTTAATCAATCTAAGGGCTTCTTTAGTTGATTTTTAATTAAAATTATTATTCTTATTTATTGAGAAATTTTATTTTTAGAAAGAATTGCAATCGTCGAATGTATAAAAAAAAAATCAGAACAAATCCTTAGTTATTTTATTTGAGAATTATTGTTAATAAAGAGCTTTGGGCGTCACAATAAATGCAACCAGCAGACAATGAAACGCAACTACGCGTATTTTATTTACCTCGATAGATTCCAGTAGTCACTTCATCCGCACTTCCAAGTTCATTTTCACGCCTCATACCAACCGTCACAACCACCGCTCAGCAGGCAGAGTCGTAAAACGTTTCGAGCATTTCTTTACCGCGCAACTAATTGCCCACAAAGTAAACTCTCTCAGAAGCACGACAACATCATTCGAATTTCCCAATTAGCCGGCACTCGGCGTCGCTTAATTATGCGCCGGTAAACTCCGCCCGGCGGAGAGAAAGTCGCATATGTTTCGCGCCTGGAAAAACCCGGGCCGCGACGTTTAAAGCGTTGCGCACCCCGTTGAATTGATTTATTACCGCGGAGTCGCTCTAAATTTAGCGCCGATCGAATTTTGCGCAAGACTAAGAGCTTCAGGAGTGCAGAGTCGTGTGTGCGTCACTCGGCGCGAAATGACTGCGGATGGGGAAAAATGTCTGGGGGAGCTAAAGACTTCGCGGCTGTCGCGGGACTTTGTGACAGCTGACTTTTTGAGAGCGATTTTCGATTGATTCTTTCTGATGGATTTTATATAAAGTAGATTGTAGGTGGAAGATATTAATGTCAAGTGTTTAAGCATCTCATTTTTCGAGGTGCATTTGATAAAAAATATGGTTTGTATAAACTCGGACGTTTGATTACCCAATAAATACACTTTTTGCAGGTGTGAAGCTGTCGAGTTGATTGATTTCATTGAGAGAAATAATAAACCCAATGTAATTTTTTTTTATACAAAGCTGTGTATTTTGTAACATGAATAAACCTATTTATTTTATCAATCAAGTTTTGTGTATCCTACGCCTTTCTATTGAGCGCTCTTCATGTTTCTCAATTTGAAATATTGTTTTCCGAATTACAACATGTGCTTAAAACTTTTTATAAAGCTTTACGATTTAGTAACCAATAGAAACGCGATTCGACGGTGATGATATTTCCTCTCATAATAATTGGTAATTTGAGAACCATCAACTCTTTATTTTGTTAGATTTACTTAATATTGGTATAAAATTTCTCAACGGATATAAAATTACTATAAAAATCTTCTTTTATATTTACTGTGAATATTATTTGACATTGTTATCGTACTTTCACATGCAATAATGTAGACACTCTATTACAGTTTAAATTGTTTAAAAGAAATGCATAAATTCTTGTCAAACTTGTCAACTACATAAAAAAGTCGGAATGAAAGAAAGAAAGGAAGAGAAACATTTTCGTACTCCGGGAACAAACTATTTGGAAAGCATTGATTACTACGTGTAACAGATAACTCGTCAAATATTTTCTCTCAAAACATCGATGAGAAGCTGCTGAAAGGGATGAAAGGAAGCCCACGTTTTCGCCAGTTCGTTTGCTGAATGGAACTTTTTCTCTCGACTACTCCTTTCCAGATTCCCCTTTTCTGCATCCTGATGCGCAGGAAACGAGAGAAGGAGGACGTCAAGGGAAAAAATCAATTGCCAGTACGTTCGCGCGAAATTTATAGGCGCATTACTTACTCGGGAGTTAAATGGACAGGCATTTTCTTCAATTACGTCCGCCCACGATATACAGTTAGCACTGCTCGGTGACAAAGCAATTGTGTTTGCCCTTCCGCGGATTCCGAATTGCTTTCGTCTAAGGGAATGGGGATCCGTGAGTTATTATTTAATTGGAAACTCTTTGCTTCTGAGGGCAAAAGACGTTCATGTTTTTAGCTTTTTAAAATTCGATACTGGAAGCTGCTTTTGAAAACGTGCACCTGTCAATTAATTTACAACTTTCGACACAAGATGTATAGATTTTCAATCAGACCTATATTTCATCATTTGTAAGTTTATTCAGTATCATTAAAATGATTTAAAAGACATCAGAGTATGAAAAGCTAAGTCGAAAGGCAGAAAATTAAGCAATACATCACGAGGCGATCTGTATCTAAAGGTAATCGTCGCACAGTCATCCCCTCGCAAATGGTAGCATAAACGGATCGGCGATCTCTGGAATTCTACATCTTGATTACAATTACGCGACTCTGTTTCTTATCGTCGATCGTCGCGGCATACCTCGACTTAATAACTGATTTATCCCCCCGTCCAATCGGCGCGCGGTGCAGTGCTGCGGGTCCGATTTACAATCCGACCGCGAGAAGGAACGGGAGAGGAAAAAACTGCCCCGTCGTACGTGTACATGATTGATTAATTGGCGCGAGCATTTGTAGCAATTTGCCGTGATTTGTGAAGCGGTGCAGCACCCCCCAACAGTAATTATTATTCCAATTTATGGTTGTTGATTGTTTTGCCGTTGCGCGAATGTGTGTGTTTGCGTGTTCGGAGCGTTAATTGCTAATGGATTTTGAGCCATTCATTTGCAGGCGTTGCGTTACTTTTTTTTCCCCCTTTGATTCCCGCGAGGCTTTTTAATTAATGGCTTCGCAAATAAACAGCTATTAATTTGTAAGCGTTTAGATAAAAATATATTTATGATTTCGAGAGAATACGCTCTTTTAATTGAATAGTTCATTAGGCCTTAAGGATTGATGTATTTCTCGCTACAAATATTGACAGTTCTGTAATGAACGATAATTTCTTCGCTCGGGAATGCTGGTTTTCAATTTAAATTTAAATTAAAAAGAACAACGTTCTCGGTCGGCATTTGCATACAATTATCGATAAAAAAAAACAATTTTCTAATCATTTAGAAAAATAATTTTTGCAACCTGCCTATTAACGGGTAATAACCATAAATTTTTTCACTCGCATACGGCGCGAGAAAATTATTTTTAGCTCTTCCATCACAAATGCGATTTTTCATTGAAAACCCAAGCTTTCATCAAATAAATCTTCCGACGAAAATCCCGATTCGGATCAAAAAAAAAAAAAAAAAAAAAAAAAAAAA
>UCOL01003661.1:0-17873 GCA_900474335.1 Ormyrus nitidulus | reverse complement strand
AAAACTATGATTTTTCGATTCAAAAAGATTTTATTTGATCTGAAAGGAAAAACCTATTTATAATGAGCGGATTGAATTCAGAGGAAAATAATTTCCGTATAAGAGGATTCTTTTTCTGAGTGAAATTATTTATCCAGTAAACTACCAGAGCCGCTACGCATAAATCCACTATCTGCGCTCCATCACCAGCGTCTTCGACTGCCGTCGCTGCGGCGACTATATATTCATGCACGCGCAGACACTCGCCCGTGCAGAAAACGACGTGTTCCGCGTCGCGTAGGTGTGCGTGCCTCCGTTGAAATTCGAGCACCGAGGGATATACGCTGATAAAATCCCGGCGTGGCGTTAATTCCAGGTAGGTATAGGAATCCTGTCAATCCTGAGAAGATCGCCTGCGGGGAGATCGCTTCTGAAACTCTAAGCGGAAGCCCGACGATGGTTTTGCGCGCTCCGCAGCTTTCTGAGAAAGCTACCGTGCCGCTATCCGCGCCCGATTAGATTGAGATTGGATGCTGGGATTTATCGACCGGCCCGCTACTGCTTTTACCGGCGATTAGTATCTTCGCTTAGCCGGGTTATTACGAAGCTGGGTCATTCGTTTCTCTTTCGGCTGGACGAGATGACTGGCGAAGCGAAGCTTTTGCTTAGGCTGTTTTTTGAGGGTTTAGTGATTGTTGCGTTGGTTGACTAGACGGAATTTCATTACTAGATTCACGTACGACTATTGGGGAAAAAAGTACGGTTGGTAAATTATAAATCTTAAAATAGTTTTGTTCAATTATAATTATCGTTGAGCATATCGAATGGATCGGTTGCGAAATAAATGTATAGAAACTGAAACATTTGAAATCGATGCCGGGAGACTTTTCTCGAAGAGGCAAGCCTTTTCAAGCAATTAAAGAAAAAAAAAAGAAAAAACAAAAATTTATACTCCTAAGCCGTTCCTCGGCTTCGAGGCGCGCAATATAAAGGCTAGAACCATGTAAATGAGCCACCTTAGCTAATAAACAGGAGAATAAAAAGAATCACCGGTAATTTTAACGATAAGCCTCGCATTGAAACGTCCATTAAGTCTTCGGCGCATTAAAAAGTTTACATTCTAAAGTTACGATAAATCCGATCCGCGCGAAGACTCGCTGACTCTCGAGAGCCTCTGAATCGCAGGCACAGCGCCTATGACCTTTCGCTCGGCTTTTCGAATCGGCGGAGCTGCGCGAGGCTGCGGATTGGCTCCTCCAGCGCGACGCACTAAATCACGCGCATCGTTAAAGCTGATGAATATCGGATTCGGACACCTGTTTTTCGAGAGCGCGCGCACCCTCGGACATTTCGTAACCGTTTCCCGCGTATACTTACACAGCGCACACATATATGTACACCTGTCGAACGGCGCGAGAATAGAGTCCGCGACGTATTTATTGTGAGAGCCGCGCGACGATGTATTTATTGCCGGCGGGAGCAGTTTATCTGCTATCGACGTACTCCTCGCGCGCGCTCGGATTTACGGGCTTCGATTATTTTTTAATCGATCAGTCGCCGGATCGACGAGAGAGGACGAGTTTATGCTCCTCTCTCTCGCGCCGAGAGAGGAGCATTTTTATAATGAATAAATCAGAGGTAATATCGAGAGGCGCGCGGTGATTTTTTTTTATCCCGGGCCTTTTGCATAATACGGCAGATAAATCAGTTTATGTAATTCAGAGACAAAGAAAGTGGAAACTTGAGGAGAGAATAAAGCCTTTTATACTGGTACATTATACTTGAATTTATTGTCTGTTCTGTAGTCATAAATTCGTGATGATTTAGTGTACGTTCGGAGGAGGGTATTCAAATTTAAGTATATACGTAGTTTTTTTCTTTGCTTAATAATGTATAACACACTAAATCTAGGTAGTAATTCCTATTGTTTGAGATTTAAACAGGCCGTTTGATGACCCACTTAAGAATTACATAAGAACAATTTTATTATCGCGCGTAAAATGTGTTTTTTTTTTAACTTCTAGAAATCCCAGCGGTAACAAGGCTGCCAATAAACAAATAATCATTAACATTATCACTATTTAAAGAAAGGACAAGCAGGTCGAAGCAGACCGATGTTTTTCGCCGATAACGATTAAACCTCGCGGCAGTAAGAAAATAAAAGCCGAGCAATCGATCAGCGCGATAGTCGGCGGCGACGACGCGACGTCCTCCCATTAGCAATTACTCTCCATTTTCCGCTCGAAATTTACGGGAATTCCAGGCGATCAATGCGCTCCGCGCTCCTAACCATTTGTCGAGCCTCGATGGACGGCCCCGAGTGAGCGCATGCAGTGCAGTGCGGCGGCGGTTCGCGAAATGAAAACATTCTCACGAGGCGACGACGGACTCGTATATCCGGAGCGAGCGAAACGCGGCTAACCGCTTTCTGATCGCGCAAACTCGCCTAATTGGCCGAGTAAGCTCGGGACGCGGGTTATACGGATTGTTCCGCGCGCGGTGTTGCATTATTTTTAGGAGAGTTTATTGACTTTCGGTTCGCCAAATTAATGATGTTGTTCCAATCGATCTAAGAAGCATTTATGTATAGTTTCTCGTATTATTCACTTTACGTTGGCTTACCAAATAAACCTGTCCGAAGAGCAGAGTTATTAAAAAATGTTGAAACGCATCCGTACAGAAAGAAAGAGCTCCGTATAATTTAGCCAACGAAGAACATTTATTGCTCCGGAGCAGCTGGTACGGAATTCTCCATATACGTGCAAAGCGACGTGCAGAGAGCGGCGCGTCGCCGCTGGTGCGAATCACGCGGAACGCGAAGGAAACTTCTTCTGTCCGTCTGTCGGTTCTCTCTTTCTCTCTCTCTCTCCCGACTGGCACTTTTTGCGCACTCGGTTTCAGGCGTGGCAGCTCGACTTCGGAAAAAGTCAGGCCGCGCGCCGTTGCTGCTGCCGACGCCGCCGCCGCGGATCTTCAATTATTTCCTCCGGCCTTTTCGCCGCATTTTTATAATTATCGAGCTTTAAGGCGAATTACGCTTCCATAAATTTCAAGCGGTGTGCTCTCGATGATCCATAACTTTTTCCAGGGGGGGATTCTCTGCAGCCGCCCGTTTTGAAAGGGAACGTTTTAGTGCCACGGCTTACGTTCTCCGGTTATGCGCCTCCTCGAACGAAGCCTGCAATGTAGTCATTTTAATGTTTAAGTAATACGCCTTGGGATTGCCGGCTTTTTTCGGGCCTTACCCTCTCGCTTTAAGTGGCACCTTTTTGCCGCTTTTGACGTTTTTTGCACGGAGAGGAGGGGACGGAAAAAATTATTTATCGCTGGAAACGTCGGGCATATCTTTGGAAACTCTGCTGCCGCGATTCTTTTTTTTTTTGCGTTTTCATTGATTTTTATAAGCGCTGATTATCGACTGGAATCACGGTTCATTTAGCTTCAAGGAGTCTCGATGATAATGCTTTTAATACCTTTTTTGCCCCAGACGCAGCTTGCCTTATCATTTACGCATATCTTAACTGCAAAAAAGGTACATTTTTAACGCGGAATAAGCAGCTCAGGAAAAAAAAGAAATACTCAATATTTCTTAAAACAAGATTCCCGAAGGTATTTTTATTACTTACGTAAAATATTCAACGAATTCTTTATCCGAGCCTTATTATTTTCAAAACAATAACTCATTCCGGAATAAAGTTGAACCCGTTTTACTCGTATACTCTTTTTAAAAATTCAATCCGTCGCGCCGAAACAATATCACTCGGCGAAATCTCAATAAGCAGCGCCTTATAAATAATCCCTCGAACGCGACAAATCATACAAGCTCTCTCGGCAGAGTGCAGCCTGCACACAAGAGAGAGAGGGAGAGCAAAACGTACATCGCTCCCCGCAGAAGCTGCAGGACTCCTAGCCGTTATCTCCCTGTACCTCGCGACAAATGCTCGCATCTGGGGGGCTGATTAAGGTTCGCGCCCTGGCGGGGCTCCAATTAATTCGGAGCCCCGCGACGCGCCGGAGCCCCTCCGAAGACAAAGTAATCGCGACTGCGCATCGCGGCGCAGTGTCTCCCCGTTTAATTAGCGGCCATTGTGGGAGAGAGGGAGAGAGTGCAGCCAGGCCAAAAAGGAGAGGAGGAGGAGGAGCCGATATCGCGTAACAAGATCTCTCGAGCCGAGAGCCGCGCCAGGGTTAATGATGCTATCGCCGCAGCCAGTGCCAAAGCCGATCGCCGAGCTGATACTTCGGGCTGAGCCTCTGCTCGCAGCAGCTCGCGCACTTTTGCCCGAGCGTACACCGATATTTTTTAACGCTTCGGAGTTCGAGAGAGAAGCTTCGCCTCCGCTGGCTTTCTTTTGTTTCCAAGAGGATGGCGCTGGGCGCGGGAGGATATTTTACACGCCTTGGCTTCGAGAGCAGTTGGGAACGGATGGGCACATCCAATTTGTGATTATTAGGGGGACTGCGGGATCGTTTGTTCGAGCATTAGCTTGTCGGGTCCTTCGAGTTGCGTGTAAAAGCACTGTCGGGTTTCTCAATATTGATAAACGCTAAATTTTCCGGAGTTATCGGCGGTATTTTTTAAACTGTCTAAAATTCTTTCAGTGGCTGTACAACATAGCTACTTTGCGCTTAACAGCAACATTCAACAATACAGCACCTGCCATTAAACTTTTTTCTCCGGTTTAACAGCAACGGAGCGCTAGAAGCACTCGAAATTAGAGCATTCCCGGGAGATTTTTTTCCGTCAGTCCGCAACGGCTTTGCCCTTGTTTTCCAGAGAGCAGCATAACATTACGGCCGGCAGCTTCGGCTCGGCTTTAGCGATTTCGCTAAGTAAACAGTCGGTCGCAAGCGGAGCATTACCTTTTCCCAGCGGTCGCTCGGCGCAATTACCCTCTAATTCTCACTTGCTACTTACCGGCGAGAGAGAGAGGGGGAGCCTCTCGGAACAATCGTTCCGCGCTCTCGGCGTCAAGGTCGCCCCTTTCTGCCTCGGCGACTGTGGGAACTCGCCTGCCGGCTTCTCACGTGAGCTCGCGAACCACTTGCCAGCTCTCTCTCTCTCTCTCTCGCGGAGAGCAATTAGTTCGATAGGTAGAGGTGTGCGCACCTCGGGCCGCTACCACTTGGCACGCGACTGTACTTCCGGCTCCGGCAGATTGCACGCAGCTGCCCAGGGAAGTGATTCCTGAGAGGAGAGACGGGCGTCATTCTGGATTGAGCTATTTGCAAAATTGAGAGGGCTCGCTGCCTTTTTCTTTTTTTTTTGGAATTGCTGGAGAGAGATATTGAAAGGTTGCGTAACTGTTTACGGAAAAGGAAATTTTGGTTTACCAAATGATAAACGAAGTAAAAGTAGATCCACGACTGCACTTACTATTCTCTTTGATTTAAAAACTATCGAGATGCATCGAACTGTTTTGGCTTTTTAAACACGGAATCACCTTCCCACTTCCATCGGCGAAATTAAAAAAAGCGAACTCGAGCGAAGCGTAACCCGCGCTCATTTTTCGACATATATTGACCCTCGAACAAAAAGCTTTTTATCCCACCCGGCGAGATGAGAAATTAAGTGAATTTAAATCCGCGTGAAATAATGTGGCATTATAGGCAAGAACCTGCGTAAAACGCGCACGGGACGAACTTTTCTCCCGGGCTCTTTTTTCCCCGGCCAGGCCTTCATTAACATTCTTCCTCCTCCCGCATCGCGATCCCACACCTCAGCGTGTTTCTCTATCCCAGCGTAGCTCCGCAGTTTCTATCGCTCGTTCATCCGCGTGGGTGGAGTCCCCCCCCTCCCGACTAATTATTTTATTAATCGAGCGAGTAGCGGGGGGATTAATTCGATTCGACGAAGGTCCACTGAGCGATTGCAATTTAAATAACACGACGCCGCGAGATAAACTGGAAATGAAGCCGGGGCGCGAGCAGGAAAGCAACTCGCGGCGTACTGGCTTGCGAGGAACCGACAAGCAGTCCCGGATCGTTTGCTCGACAGGACGACTGAATTGATCAGTCGCCGGGGCCTTAATCGATTATTTTCGAGGGACGCGCTGCCGGATCTTCGATAACGATGGAGTGTACATTTTTGGCTCGTCGAAGAAGAGTTTCAGTTCGAATTTATATCTGGATTTTCGGTTGGAAGCTCGAAAAATACGTTTTTCTCACCGCACGCTGCACTAATAAGCAGTAAAAGTCTATCCTAAATCAAAGATATTCAAATCGCGGCTCTAATGTAGCAAACAGACCACGTTCCCCGGGAGAGCAGAGAGCGGCGCGCGCCGTCCAGGGAACATCTCGGGCTCTCTCTCACGCAGCCCAGAAAAGGAGGTGGAGGAGGACGAGGGGGGAGGACAGAGTGGCACTAAAACTTTCGGGGCGCGCCGGCAGTTAATTTACGACGCCGGCGGTAACTATCCGTAAGTACCGGCCCTATAACGCCTAACGCGACTGCAAGGCCGTTCTCGCCCGCATAAATCCGCGGCCCCCCTCTTTTACAACCGGCCGGCGCGCGGCTCGCGCGTTCGGCGAAAAGCCGCGATATGTGGGTCTCTGTGTCTCGGCGGCTTTTTCCCCCCGAGGTGTAAAGGCCGCCTTTCGCGGAATCCGCTAATTGACGACGCGGGGATGAGGAGCCGTTCGAAAGCCTGGGGCAAAAGAAATGCGCGCGCGCGCGCCTCGTCTAAATCTAATTTATAAATTGCGCGCTTCTTTCGAGGACAGGAAGCGAGGCGGACGACTCTTAATTGACGCGCGGATTGCCGGCGTTTTTTTATCGATTGGGATCGTCGGCGAGCTTTCTTTCAGCGGCTCGATATTGAGACGTCGGCGAGGGTATATAGCTAATAAAGACACTATATTGAGAAGCCGCGCGCGGGGCTTCGATTTCAGATGATTTTCAAGCATTTTCCGCCGAGTGAAAGTCGTACAATTACATCAGCCGAAAAGTCATTCGAGCTGATTTGATTACGGCTGCCGGTGCAGGGATATACGCTCGCTTTCAAGATGGATCATTAACTTTAACGAGTACACTTCCTGGCTCGCCTTTTTATTTCTCCTGTCAATCGCTGCCGCGGGTACACGTGTAACACGAAGAAAATGAGCTGCAAGTCGTAACGGTGCCGGAGACTTCCTCCGTCCAACTTCTTTTCGCGAGCGCATTAGATTACAAGTGGTACGACAAAGTTTTTGAAGCCGCAGTCGTTCTCCCCTCTCGATGCAAAAGGTTTTCTATGATAAAAAGCCGATCCCCGGTCAGTTCATCGATTTAATCGGCGCGTGCAATCTAATCGGCTCTCGAGTGACGCGCTCGTACATCCGGGCTTGAGGGATTTTTCGTCGCGCCAATCGCCGACGGTGATATAGCGATCGATCGAAATACACGCGCGCGGTGTGTTACGCTCCGTTATGCGCGCGCGCGCGCCGAACTGGTTACCGAGAGTCCTGGCGAACTTGTCGCGCGGATATAACAGGATCTCTCGGATTTATTCGCCGTGAGTGCATCAGGGTTTCGGGGCTGTCGAAATTCGGTTGCGTCGCGAAAAGCAGATCGGAGAGCTGCTAAATACTTTTATAGAATCTATAATTCGTTTTTAAGTATAATTAAGCTTGCGAATCCGACATTATTTTCTTCGTACATCGCGAAGAAAATAAATCCTATACCCATCGAGTTGCAGCTATACCCTCGCAACTGCCTGTCGCGCTCGGACAGAAAAAGGAGCTCGGACCGGAGAGACTCCTTGACGCACGCCGCTCCTAGCCGCTCCTCCCGATCGATTCGCCGGAGAAGTTTAAGGTTTACGGTATCGTAAATAAACGCTCGCGCCGGGGCCCAATATATCGGCTTTTTACGCCTGGAACAAAACGCGGATGCTGCACACCGAGGCGCGCATCTGCATGCAGGAGGCTTGCACGTGTGCTTGCCGGGGCGGCCGATAAGCCGCCTTAATTTATCGCTCTTTTCCTCGGGGCCCCTCTCTCTCTCTCTCTCTCTCTCTCTCTCTCTCTCGGACGTACGTCGGCCTCGTTAAAGTCAACTCTCGATTTGCGCGCTACCGACTCGCCCAGGTCTGCTCACTCTCCTGCGCCGTCCGAGACTCGCTGCTGCTAAGGCGCATCGCGATTCGCGCCCGCACGAGCAGCTCGTTTGGCGCGGTAATGCGTCGCTCCGAGGGCTGCCGCCGCTGCCCGCTGCTGCTGCTGCTGCTGCGGCTGTTGTTTGCTGCGATCTCGCCGAGGTTTATGAGCTCTCCGGAGCTTTGATTGTTCCGAGTTTATAGAGGACGGTTCGGAATTGCGATGCGCGCGCTCGCGTGGTAATGTCTTTAGTTTCTTGAGATGCTTTTTTCGGGGAGGTTTATTTAGTGCCGAGCCGCGGAAGATCTCGCGGCTTTAATCGAGGTTGAGCGCAACTATTTATCGACCGAAGTGCTTTGGATGCCTCTGGTTTTCTACATTGTTCCTTCAGGTGATAGCATAAAGCTATCTGTACTGAAATTTAAAAAAATCATCAACCTTTCGCTCACGAGGATTCTTCTTAAAACGGCAATTCCCCCGCAAGCCCAGGCATCAGGGCTCGAATCCTCGAGCGAAAGCCAAAATCGCATCGCCGGCATCTCTCCGCGAGCTCCAGCTGTTCGGAAAAAACATCTCCGACGCAAGCGGGGACAGACATAAAGCCGGAGCGACAGAGGGGGTGGGGGGCAGCTCTCTCTCTCTCGGTAGATGGTACCTTTGTTTTTGCACGTTCATCAGATATTAACCGGGTCTCGTTATCGCCGCGCGGTATCGAGCCTACGGCGAGCGAGGTGTAAGTGTGCACGTGCGTATATATACGCCCGAGAGCGAGAGGCAATGAGGGTCTCCGGGCCGCGCGGTGTGTGTCTCGCAGATAAGCTATCGTAAGAGCACGACGCCTCTTCGGCTCTCTCTCCACCCCCTCGACGGGCCTTTTTCTTTGAGAAAGCCGGCTGATAAATTGCTCCCGAGATCGATTGTTCCTATCGATCCCCCGAGCTCGCCGACTGCCTGGACTACCTCGCTGGCCGCTGGTTCGAGCTTAATAATATGATTAACGGACGCGGGCAAGAGACGATTAATGGTGGAAATGGAGAAAGCGCTTAGGATTTAGTTGGAGAAAGGAATTTTTTCTGCCGTTTTGATTGTTATTTTAAATGAAATCTTTTCTACAGCATACTCGTTCTTTATGATTCGCGTCTTCTGAATTTCTGTATTGCCTCTTATAGTGATACGATAAAAATTCAAAATATTTAATAACAACGTCGAGAAAAACATCCTCTATCTGCTAGAAAATTCCAGAGCAAACTCGGTGAGTAGGTATCTTTGCGAAAATAAAAATACAGTATTCCTTCGTTCGGCTATTTACGTTTAAAAATAAAAAGGCCTTTCATACACATATATATTTGTACACAAACGCAATCCGAGGCGTCGAGCCGCGAGTCAGCAGAACGTCAAAGTTTTCACGCCGTCGGCCGTATATAAGTGTCGCCGCTCTCCGAGACTCGAGACTGGCATTCGAGCTCGCGCACGTGACCTCGCGACCTCAAATGCCAGACTTCTGCTTTCCCGTCCCCGCGACGTGGCACTTATCTCCCCGTCTACACCTAGAGCTTTGCTCGGTGATTTTATTACGCCTGATAAATGCGACTCGACTTGTTTGGCCGGAGGTTTTTCGCGCGCTGGGAATTGATTTTTTGCTCCGGGAAGATAAGAGGCGCTCGGAAAAGTTGACAGCGCTACTTTCATAATTAAAGTCAGTTTCTAGCCCAGTTTTTAGGAAAGAAAAAAAACTTCAAAATACCGCTGAAAATCTTTGCAAAAGCAACGACGGCAAAAGTAAACTATATAAACCAAGCGAATCCATCCGCGAAAACGAAAAACTCTTATCAAACGCAAACGGCGCGTCGCAAAAAGTGCCTATTTACGTTTTCCAGAGCGCGCGCGGCATCAGATAAAATAAAGTTAGTGACCCCTGACGGGCGAAGATCTCTCTCTCTCGTGGCGGGAACGTGGCGCGAGTCGCGCCGGCAGAGAGAGAGAGAGAGCAGCTCCCGACACGGGACTCCCCGCGAGATTAGCCGCGCCATTATCGCGCTCACAGTACCGCGAACGGAGGTCACCCGTTTCTGAATGCGTTTCCGCTGCCGCTGCCGGCCGGGCTCCGTCATCGCTCGTTAGCGCCGCTCTTTTCAGCGCTTGTTTTTTTTTTTTTTTTTTTGCACCGGCCTTTTGCTATACGCCGGGGATTTGTCGGCCGCGCCGATGCAGGCTGATTTTACTATTGAGCGACGTGAGCGGAAATTAATATATTTAGGAAGGTTTTGACGATCGAGGAAAGTTTCTAGAAGCGTAGCTTTCCGCATGCTTGAATAATCCCCATTAATAACCTGCACCATACAGCCCCGGTTTCACAACCGAAACCCGAAAAAAAAAGAATAAATAAAAAAAAATCAGCGCCGATTTCGCAATCCCTTCGCGAGTAAAAAGGGCCGCGAACATCCTGTTTACACTTCGTCCCGACGTAAGGAGCCGCTGAAAGCAGCGGCATCTCGTGCCCAGATGCTCGCTCTCTCGCCAGCCAACAGAAGTGAGAATAAAGCTCCGCGTATACGCGCGCGTGCAGGAAATATAAAGCGCATTTTTTATCGGGCCGCCGACGGCGCGCCTCGTGTACACGCGCTCCGTATGCATACATTCATTCATACGCAAGTACCTACGGTGAGAGAGAGAGAGCAAGTACGCCTGCACCGAACTTTATTTTATTCGGCTTAAATTATCATCTGTTTACGCTTTGTTTTGCTCCCGCTGATGTTATTCGCCGCTCTCGCTTTATGCGCATGATTTACTCCGAAGGCTTCTTGTACACTCTCCGCTCGGTCTAACTGCCGCGAAGTGCTGTAACGATACGCGACGTCGCTTTTCAGAGCAGAGCGAACTCTCTTCCCTTTTCGCTGCGTTCGAAAAGTATAACGCCGTCAATTTATAAAAACCCCGGCTTCCGCCAAAACGTCGTTCCCCGAAACAAACAGATAGCAGCCACGCTCCGGCATGCGGATCCCCGAACGCGTTATTGTTTGGCATTCAAGCGGCGGCCCGTCCGTGCGAGTTTCATGCATACATCGGGGGCTCTGTGGGCGCACGCGCGCGATAATGAAATTCAGGCGGTATACGCGCGGTAGCAGCCGCGGCGGCTTCGTGCCGTAATGCCTCTCGAGACGCTCGTTGCATTAATATCGCCGCTGCCGGCCGAAAGCTCTCTCGCGACGCGCCATACCGTGTCCGCCTAAGTGTGCCGGGGCCGTTCGCGTGTACAAGAGGGTTCTCTCTCCTTGCTTTTTTGCCGACTGCACACCGCCGTACTTATATGCCTGCAAAGCCTGATAGGCTCGTGTAACGTGGTAGCTTTGTTTATTGGCTGGGATCTGGCGATCGGCTCGGGCTGCTGGGTATTATGTAGTTGCTCGCGTGTATCGCTCCTTTTTTTCGGGAACGAGAAGAGATTGTTCGGTTTAACTTTACGAGATATGTATAGCTACTTTGGCGCTTTTGGTACCGCTGTTTAAACGAACTTGAGTGTACTTGAGTAATTGGCGTGTTTAATATTTGAGAGGGGGAGCCATCAAGGGCAAATTCAGCGTTGTTACGGAAGATAGGCTATACACAGTTTCATATTTTCCCGCACTTTGGTTTAAACAGCATTTCAAAATAAACCTGAAAATCGCCAGCTTACATCCTTAAAAAGATATAACGAGACTGACACGCAAACTACCCGCCCTCGGCATTTCCATCCTCCGGCCAGAATTCCGCCGAGTCTCCGGCAGCCGCCAATTCGCACGCTCGGCGCGCCGTCGATTTTTCATCCGAAAAAGAAGTGCCTCGGCTTCGGCCAAAAACAAGGCAGAAACAAAGCGACCCCGAGAGCGCTATACTCTCTCTCCCACGTCGATATAATGAGGTACCTTATGTACTCGTAAGAATGCTACCAGACGCGTTTTCGCGCACATCGGCAGCGGCAGCAGCTGCCGCTGCCGGCGCCCGCGCGCGAATCCGGATTGTTTCTCGCACGCACGTATATACATCGTACGCGCATTTATTTCTTCCTCCCTCGACGGCGCGGAGCTGACTTTTTTTCCAGCCTGCCAGGCCGGACCTGTTTTTCGCTCCCTTCACTCTGCGGCCGATTTTGATCTTGAGAGCGCTACTTTCCTATCTTTTGGAACTGCTGCCGATTTCTGAGTAAGCTGAGCAACAGGCTGGATATTCGAATATTATTTTAAGAATAAATTATAAAGCATCACGAAATTATTGTGTAGGTATTCTGAAATTGATAACTTTTATTTGTATTTATTTTTTAAAAAAGAAAAATGATAGTACTGATTAGATGAATTTATCCAATAAAAAGTCCGCTTTCACTTTCGAAAAAACCGCTTTTTTGAACTCAATAAACTTTCAACAATCACTCCCGCTTTTTATCTGAAATTCTCTCTAAAGCTCTTTTCGAAGCTCCACCGCGGATAATTCCTCGAGCGCAGCCGTAAATTCGGATCAGCCTGTCCGAGGCATCGATCGGGAAAATCGAGCCCGCAGCTCGGCGGAGAGACCGCGGCGTTAAATCCCCTCGGCTCTCGGAGCGTCCTTTTCGCTTGGCGAATAATTGCGCTGCAGCGAGTAAAAAGGGGGAGCGTCGCGCGGCGCGCTTCGCGGAAATTAACGTCGTACGTTTTAGCGGAAACGGCGGAACGCAGAAGAATGCCGATCGCTGCGACGATTTCCGTCCAAGATGAGGTTGAATTGTTTAATTGAGCCGATTGCGAGGAGAAATTATTGTTTTGAAACTTTTTCGGGGCGATTGGTGCAGGGAAATCTAAAATTCGAGCGGTTGAAAAAGTTTCGAAATAAAAATGGTACAGGTTGATTTGGCAGCGTCGAATAGGGACGAAGTTTTAAATAGTATACGCATTCGCCTCGACGGAGGAATAAAAAGTTGCTTGTGGAGTATCATCGTACGTTGAATCGGTGTAAAATGAACGCAATTCGTCGTTTCTTGCGGCGTGAGAGAGGCGAGTAATTTGAATCTTGATTTTGCGCATGACACTTTGAAAAGAGTAAATTTACAAAGTCTCGCCGCCTGCAGCGTGAAATTTCGTTACCCGCGCAACAGCTTATTCATAATTAAAAATCTCACGTGAAAAAGCGGCTTTAGTTACACGGTTGAATAAGTTTTGCTCGTCTCTCGTGGATTTCTCCAATTTTTATACACGTAAATTTCAATTTATAAATTGATTTAATTTCTTGTAGAAATTTAATAAAATATTGTCATGTAATAAAATATAGAATAATATTCCAAATACTTTTTTTTGATAACAATAGATTTAATACAAAATGTGCACCGCTACTATTATTACCTACCCCAAACTCATTTGTAAATATTTCAACAACCTAATGAATTTTCTCCGCCTTAATAAACCAGCGAATATCACGCGTATAAAAGCATTCCACCCGTCCGAACAAAGCCAGTTTACAACCGACGCTTGACAAACTCCCGATCCAGCCTCGTTTTTCCCCAGTTCTCGCTTAGCTCGCACATCCGCGGCTGGCGCGCCGTCCTCCGTTATAGTCGCGTTCGCCTCCTGCGCCTCTCGGCGTCTGTCGGGGCGACAGGCGGAGTGACGCGGATAATTTTAGCGAGTCACCGCGCGAACGATCCGTACGGCGCGTCATCTCTCTCGCCTCCTCGGCGATGACGAGCCGCGTGTGTGGTCGGTCTCTGTCTTTCCACTCGGGGCAAAACAGCGGACCGTAATGGATTTCGTGTCCGTTATCGGAGGCCGCGTGTAATATGTCGGCCGAGTCTCGCGCTCGTCCTTCTTTTTTTCTTTTCTTTCTCGACGATCATCCGCGCGCTCCGTAATCGGCGATCGATGCCGCGAGAGGGTATGTATGTACGTACGACTCGCGATCCGTTCGATCGGCTTTAATGCGGGAGAGCGGCCTGTGTCCTGCCGAGATTACCGACATGTTTAGGGCTTGCTTCCTAATAGCTTGTTTTTACGCCGCTGCCTCGTTGCGCCGCGGCGCACGTGAGAACCCTTCATCGACGAGAGTGAGCGCCTTTTTTTTTATCCCTGTGTACTCATCTGGTTTGGGAGATAAGAGCGTTTGCTTGGGGCTAATGTTCGGGCCATTAGCCGTGTTGGAATAGTGCAAAAACCGTGCAATATATCGTTCGAAGTAGTTTCTTTGCGGCGCGCTCTTCGAAATAGTAATGACAATCATGAAGCTACATCGTGAACTCGAGCTAAAGTAGGAGGTGGACGTAAATAATGAGATAGGAGAAAAAAAACTTGTATAAAAAATGAAGTAAAAACGAAGAGAGCCAATAAATATTGTATACAATTTCAAATCAACGTCAATCTTGACATATCCCTCATAATCACCTCCCAATTAAGCATCCAAAGATCGAATTTATACGAAGACCCAAACGGCAGACCTTCCCGAGAGCCTCGGCTTCAGAAAACCCGTTCTAATTTCGGATTCGTTTGCCGGGCGCATTAGCATCCCCGGCTCTCCGAGGCCTCTCTCTCTCTCTCTCCTCTAACTCGCGAGCAAACTCGGCACGCGCGGCCGTAGTAATGACACGCGCAAACCTCGTATACCAGCGCCGCGGGAGGCCGCGCGGACGCGCGTAACGGCTCGCCGTCGATTGAGAAAGAAACTTTCAATTAGAATTGTTCGAGCGATAAGCAAATATGGGGGGATTTAATCAGCGTTTTGCACCGGCGGACATTTTTGCAGGCGCGCGTGACCGGACTGAGCAAATTTGCGCGGACGTTTTCGGCTCTCGACGATATATATCGCCGGCAGTCGCTCTACGTCCATGTAAATTCAGCGCGAGGCTCTTTTTCTCGTTACGCGTCGCGGCTCTCGGAAGGTTGCGCGTGGAATGTCGGCGCGTGTCGGGCTTTTTCTACACGGGGTTAGTGGCATCGAATAAACAATTGTATATAATGTATTGATTATTGGTATTTTCAAATAAATAGTAAATTTTATAACTTGGTTTCGGAGTCTCTATTTTCAGAGTCACAACAGAAGTACTCCAATACAGACTGTACGTGATAAGATATTTGATTTCTTTTCGGTGTTTTTTATCTCTCGGTGAATCAAGCTGCTCAGCAGACTTTGTTATCACGTCGACGTCGATAATTGTACTGATGCTTGTACTGCTTACATATTTACACGACAAGTGATGCAATCATCTACTGGTTATTTGCGATTAATCTGCTAATAAGTAAAGTTCATCGCCAAACGTTTTTAGATGAAACTTTAATATACTGTTATCCTTTGCGTTGAATTTCCAGAATATACTTTAATAACATACAGATACATTTATTCGGCAAAGGCCAAAAATCAGAGTTCGTTCAAACGAGAGATAATCAGTCTTATCTTTTGAGGTTGTAGTACATTAATGGCAATTTTATTAATGCCTTGATAACTCCGAGACGTGTCCCCTGATGCCGTATCACATTATCGCATGTAGACTTACACTTTACGTTTTTTTAAGATTATATATTAGCCACCAATAAAACTCCAAGAAAATGTAAGCAACAATTTCTTTTATGGAACATTTTCAAACTGCATCATTACATTTATCAGATCAATATACATATACAAATAATTATTTTCTTGGCTGCTGACTTCTGTTTTTGTTTACTTATACTTATACCTACATAATAGAATAGAATTCTTAAATTAATTGTAAGTGCATCACTTAGAAAATTTTAGTAGAAAACTATAAAAATTTCGTCATTAAAGCAATTTTTAATTACGGCTGCCAATAAATTAATCAGACACCTACTACCCAAGCGTCTTACAAAGCTGTCACTGTACCTAAAAATCAGCAGCATACATCCGCACATACATCCAGACATCACGAAAAATGACTTTATTTTTCAAATATGGATCTTAAAATCATAAAATTAAAAACAAATTTCGGTCTTAAACATTTCTAACATTGATGATCTTTCTATTTGAGACAATTTTTTTGACTCAAATTCCTTGAAAATATTGAAAATCAACCAAATTCGCAGAAATCGCATTTCTGGCTATTTATTAGTCAAAAACTTCGTATTTCCATCAGCTGTAGACGTTGACGTGGTAGTGGTTGTCTTTTGCATCCTTACTCTTGAATCGGACGCTGACGAGGCCCGGCCCGCCACCAATGATTTTGGGCTTGGCGGTGTTTCCGTTGGCCCACGCCTCGACTCTCGTGATTCCGGTGTTACCGTTACCTTTGAACTCACGTCTACTTTGCACTGTCGACGAAGGAGTCTTGCGTGTCGAATAGCTCTGTTCCAGAGGGTAGTCACTTTTGTAGGTTCGTTGCTTGGCTCAAGCTCAGGACCAGCAGGACGCTGATCGTTAGGAGAGTCAAGCTCTGCATGATGCTGGAGAGGGATAATTAGAAACGATTCATTGAAAAATCGGTCTTTTATTTTTTCTTTCTTCGATTGGTTAATATAATCTAATATACAATACAATATTTAATGTAGACTTCAGATTTATTGCGAAAGGCTCTTTGGAAATTGTTAGTTTTGCAACGCGTTCGCTGAGCGAAGAAAGTTTTCTTCATTGTAAATAAAAGTACTTACATTAGTAGAGTATTTGTAAGGATTAGTCTCTGCTGACTTTGTAGTTGAGAGCAACTGTAACATATTTGGTATTAACCAACTCTTATATATAACTTCCTTAATTGTGCGGATAATAATTGTGCGATACGGTCATGTGCAAAATATCGTAAGCCTTCGCTAATGAAATTTTCTGATAATTTAATTTTATTATATTTCTACCGTCAAATTTTCAAACAATTAGAGAAAATAATTGATATAGTAATTTATTAAAATACGTATAAGTATTTTAATTAATTAGTCTATTAATAAGTATTTCACTGACTTATTATAAGCTTTATCAATTAATTATGCTGGCTCTATACGCCCCGTACCTAACTATCATTACTTTCCCTAATTTTCGTTTGAAAATGTCATTTTAATAGTGTTATTATAAATGCAAAAAATTAACGAATAATCAAATCTACAATTCATATTATCTGCAAAAAGTCTGGTTACTACCAAACGTTATGAATTTTTAATTAAAAAATGATTGAATAATCAAGTGGCCTGTTGCTTCAGATGTATTCATCTACGTTTGAAATAAATTAAGTGGCCTTTCCGTAGTCTAGAATCAATGTCCAAATGTTGAATTAAACCACAAATTGATTATCGACGTTTGCATACAATAATCTAATTAATTATCTTATTTATAATAACTTGTAATCTTTCAAATTTTAAAATAAGATTGATCAGTTGGCAAAATCTTTATTCCTACAAAAACTCCACGGATTTACATAAAGTTCTAGCAACTTTATGAGTTGATAGAAATAATAGTGAAATAATAGTGAAACGACGCTTGAGTCGCTGCATTACATACCTAACCCTGCTTCCAGCAATCAGACTCTGTCGAAGCGACTCCTAGCTAATCCTTGATCGCCTACATCTCTGCAAGGACTAGTTCATAGCAACTCATGAGACAGAAAACCTTTTTCTTTTTGTCGACTCCGATGGGCACCCTGTCTGATACGACCACGCGTGGTTCTTTATTTAACCGCCCACTGGTCCTTTAATTAAGGGGCATGCTCATGTAAAAAAAAAATAATAAATAAACTACTTACTTAGTTTATTAATAAATAAACTACTTACTTTATACGTTACGAACGTTGGAGCCGATGGTCTTCCGTCTATTCTGGTTTCGACTTGCGACACACATCAAGGGGCGCAGTCGCGCCCCAAAGCAAGTATAAGTCCCCTATATCTATATATATC
>UCOL01003660.1:0-17873 GCA_900474335.1 Ormyrus nitidulus | reverse complement strand
CCCCCCCCCGCCCCCCGAATTCTCTTTTACTGCAGCCGTCAGTTTTATACGCTGCAGGCCAACTCTTTTCTCTGTCTCTCTCTCCTTGCTCTCTCGCGGAAAAGGAGAGTCATCGCGTCGACTGCCGCGCAGTTAAAAATGAAATACGCCTGTACGTACGCCTTTGATATTATTACATTTATAAGCTCCGGGAATTCCGCCCTCTCCTTCATTGTCGGGAGTCCATTAAAAATGAGCGCTCGTCCATTAATGCCCTCTGCGTCGAAACGCCGGTTTCTCTCTCTCTCTCTCTCTCTCTCTCTCTCTCTTTCTCCCGGAGCGGAGGAAGGATTGAAATTAAAAGGATAAGCCGTCGAAATACCGTGAGAGAGAGAGAGAGAGAGAGAGAGTATCGTAGGAGAGAAAAACAGGCAGAGCAAATGCACTCGAGCGCAACATCCCCGAGAGCGAGTTTTTCTCTTTGAGCGAGTGTGTCGCTTCTCGGCTGGGAAAAAAGAGGGGGGGGGGGAGAACACAGCGCGAAGCGAGAGAGAGGACGACGCTCCACGGGAGTTTTAATAATGCGATTAACGCTCGGGGCGATTATCGGGCGTAAGCGATTCTCTCCGAGCTTTTCCGGAGGATAATACAAATAAAAATACAGCGAGGAGAGAGAGAGAGAGAGAGAGAAAGGAGTGAACTTGAATAATTGAGTAATTGAGATGTTGGCTTTTTGCGCGCCGCGCTCATTCTTCTTCGCTTTTCGCTCTCCCGCTCCTTCATCCCCCCGGAGGGCGGGGGATAATTAATGTTTAATTGAACCTGAAAATAAAGCGTATCGGGGGGGCGGCGGCGGGGTAAATGGAGAAAAGTGGAATGATATTTTCAGGTGTAATTGCGTATCAGCACTTTCTGCCGGGGGATTTTAAAAAGTTAATCTCGCGCGAACGTCGGGGATAACCCTGGTGCCCGCCGTGCAAGTCGCTCGGAATTAAAATTATCCTCGGAAAAATGCAGCGGGAGCGAAATTTATGCGAGGCTGGCTTATGTTCGGGGCCGATGTATTATTTGGGAATTGTTTTAAAATTACCTCCTACGGTGTACGAGTGAATTATTTTTGCAGTGAACACAGCGGCGTTGTTTATTCTACATTATCGGACGCCATTGATATGTGTAATGGTAAAGCGTTCATTTGAAAATTACATTCTACCTATAGAATGTTTTTGAAATCAGAAGAAAGCTATAATATGATACAATAAAGGAGCGAGTGATAAAATGCTTCTAATTACTCGAAATAGCTTTTGATTAAGTAGCAAATAAGGTTTGAAAAGCGTAATTGATCGCTTAAGGAGCGTAAAAAACGTTGAAGAGAAAAGTTCTGCACCCGATAAATTGCTTATATATAGAGTAGAGAGAGAGAGAGCCCGAAAAGTGTTTCATTAAAAAATTAATCGCCCCGGAAGCAAGATTTACGTTTCCCGGATTAATTCGGTCTCGCACCTTCATCCTCGTCCCTCCGCACTCCATCACCGAATTTCGGCAAGCTTCCAACCTCCGGCGCAGGACAATGCAATTCCCGAAGAGTGCGAAACAGAAAAAGGAAGCTGGCCGAGACCCGAGCAAGGAAAAAAAAAATAAAAAAAAGTGGAAAGCAAAGAAAGAAAACAAGACAGAGAGGAGAGAAGAAACAAGAGCAGAAAACTCGCGCGGGACATAGAAGTCGCATTCTGTCAGATGTCCACAAATAACTCAGCTCTCTCTCTCTCCTTTTGCACACCTCACCGTTTCCGGGGCGCGCGCGCGTATGTGCATGAGCGCGATTGCGGCCGAGACGGATCCCTGAAGAGATACGCCGGCCGCGAATTGCCAAACATTCTTCATCGAATTTAATCTCGTTGATTTACGTGACCCGAAAGCGAGCAGGGAAATACGCGCCGCCGCCGCCGCCGCCGCCGGGGCGAGAATGTGCTGCTGCTGCTGCCGGCTGCAGCGCGCGGCGGCGGCGGCGGCGGCTTCGGAATATTTGAGCAGAGAGCGCCGGAGGAGGCGCCTGCCAAATATTTTCGCGTTTAGGTCAAATGGTATTGCGAGCGGCAGAGAGAGAGGGGGAGAGAGAGAGAGAGTGTCTGCGAGCCTGGAAAATTGCTTGCACCGTTGCTTTTCTTGGCTCACAATTGCTGTTTACAATTTTTTCGTGCCCCTTCGGAAGAGAGCGACTCCGGCTGACGCTGATTTCGGGATTCTAACCTCTGTTTAGACAGCTGATTCGTTGGCTTAACGGGGGCTGATTGAATAATTTAACAGGCGACTCTTTCGACTCGGGGAAAATCTCTTTTTTTCGAGAGGAAATCAGAGCACGTCGGCTGCTCTCGGCTTTAATTTGCGGGTCAAATATTTAAGAATAGCGGATTTTACAAACAAAAACTTTTACAAACCATTCTCGCACAGAATCGCCAAGTTAAAAAATAAACGAGACCATTTACGACCTTTCAATGACGATCCTCGGCCCATTTCAATCTCCGGTATACCTTTACCTCTCTCTCGTCTCTCCCTTCTCCCGGCGGGGTATTTTTCAACTAACAAAGACTTGATTTAAGCCCGGCAAGATTGCAGCGGTACAACGGCGGGGAGCAATGGCAGCGACGAGGCAAAAAGTTTCGCACTAAGTCTTAAGCTGTTTAGTAAATTAGAAACGATGGCGCAGGATTGTAATCATTCTTAGAGTCGGTTTGGGACTCGGCATTAAACTTTCCTCCGAGTAAGAAAATAGACACTTCGGGGGCCGCGCCGAGCGTAGTTAGCTGTCTCGAAACCGAGCTATTATTCTTCTAGCCTCCCATCGTTCCTTGTGTATGTGTGTGTGTTTGGGCGTATACATCCCTGACCCTCCTCCCGGATAGCTCAATTTCGCGTATCGCTTTAGGCAATTACGAAAATTTTCCAACGACTGTCCGTGTACTTTTCGTCGGTAACTTTGTAACCACAATGGAGTGCGTTGTACGCCGGCAGTTGACAGAGGCCGCGCGATAGAACGAGGCATTGATTGTTTAAAAGTTTGGAATCCGAGCAAACTCGCTCGCGGTGTTATAACTTTTATAACGCGGCGCGCGGCTCTCCGCGGATTCGGTGTCAAATTACACGGTAATGAATGCCTGCTTGATTCTCGAAACAAAACTGCATTGTCGAGCATTTGACCCGAAAGTTTCTAATTATCTCCCCCTTCCCGACAACGTTTTAATTTCTCAACTTTCCGAAACGCGTGGCTTCTCCAAAGCGGAGGAGAGATAGCGACATTTACAAGCGAGCTTCCCGCCGGCCGTTTTTAAAATTCAGAGAAAGAGAGAGGAGCGCGCGGGGCAACTTGGTCGTAATCCGCAAAAAATAAACTATCCCATTACAAAGCCACCTGTTTCTCAAACGAACGAGCTGTCTGTGGCGCGGCGCGACAATTTTCAGCGCTCGCCTAACAAAGTGCGGCGCGCGGAAAGACATTAAAGGCTCGTCAGACAGGAAGTGGGAGGGAAATACTTCTGCCGTGTTCCTTTATCCTCCGCCTGCCGCTTGCCTAGGATTAAAACCCGCAAGTGAGAGAGAGAGAGACAAGCGTTAATATAACGCGGAATTCGCAGAGAAGGGCGCATAATTGAGAAATGGTAATTATATCAGAAGACCTTTCTTTCCCCCCTCCTCCTCCCTCTCTATCTCTCCGTCCCTTTCGCGCGGGGAGAGACACACAGAGCGCCGGAGGATTTATTCGCGGCTTTGCGCTCGTGTCTTCGTGTAGGACAATGCCGAAGGAGGAGGAGGAGGAGGTGCGCGCCGATCGATATTTCGACTCCGCTAATTCTCCAGGCGACGATCTCTCGTTCCCGCGCGACGCGCGCGAGATTGCGGCCTTTAACGACGGCACATTTTTCGCCCCCGAGTCCCGGCGAACTACCTTGCGGGTTAACGATTGATTATTGGCTCCGTTTCCTCGGAGTAGGAGGAAACTCTGGAATTTCGTCCGTTCCTTCTTCCTTTTTTTTTGCGCTTACTTCTTTATACATTTTCGCCCGTCTCGCGATGTCGTCTATTTTCATCCGCCGGCGGCGGATTTAAAAAAAAAAAAAAAAACGAGAAGCCGCCGCCGCCGCTCTTTTTTTCCTTTTAACGCGGAAGTTCGCCGCGCGCTTTTTAATATTCGTTATTTCGCTCGGCGGAGAATTTAAAGGGAACGGCTCTCCGCGTATAAACCGCGCCGGGAAATAAGTAAAATTTATCGGGTAGTTATCGCTTTCATTGAAAATTAATTAGCGCTCGGGTTTTGGAAATTAAAGATAGACCTTTCGGCGCTCTGGATTGCTGGAAATTGAGACCCGTGAAATATTTACTCTGTTTAACGGGCTCGTCTACGTCGCCGATAAGATTATTTATGCACGATAATATTGTTTGGCTTTTTACGTTCGGTATATATTAGTAATTAGTTTTTCGCCGCGACACTTTTATTAAATCAGTCGTAATTTTCTTTATAAACGGAGTTATTTATTCAAAGTAACGAATCTACGGTGACAAAACTTTGACCTGGAAATATTAATGAAGATTTTTTTTTTCGTCGATTTAATATGTACAATATAAAGTCTGGCGGGCATCGGGAATTAATTTAATTAATTGAATTTTGCGTGATGGCTGCATTTCGTTCAATTAAAAGAATTACTCGCGTAATAGTTGCCGCCGAAATGGAGTTTCAAACATATGGACAATGACAATAAATTACCAGAGTGCTGTTTTATTAATAAAAATTAAATGCAGACCATTAAAGAGCGTTAATAATTTATTACATTGCTCGAACGCTAATGAAATTCAACGTCGCAAGAAGCATAATTTATAATGAATGTTGATTTTCAGACAAATTGATTGGTCCAATTTCGAATACATTTATAACGTAATCCTATTATTGTTTTTGCACATGTTGTAAAAGGGTCGACATAAATAAAAATAAAATTTGCTTTTAATAAGAGCTCGAATAACGTTAAGAAGGACGTGTAAATTTACGTATTTTAGGGCAGGAAAATAATTAAAAAGCGAACGTGTAATATAGCTAAAATGAGCTATATAAAAATATAAAAGGGTCGTATAAAAATTTTTAATTTAAAAAACAAGTTATGTCACTTTATAAGCTTATAAGCTTGTATATTGAAAAAAATATATTTTTTCGCCCTATATTGTGAATATAAAATTGAAAACATAATACTTCTCGCGTTATATACAGTAATGCCCGTATTCAAGTCGTTATTTGCAGAGCAAAATGCGAATCAATATTTAAATTTGCTCGACTCTAAAGTAGTAGCTCAGTGTACCAAATTGTAACCGGAGTAAATAATCGATCGACTTTAACGAGCGTCGCTAAAATATTTTGCAAATATATGCGATATTATTTCCAAGCTTTTAAAGCGTCCAAAAATCTCGATTAAAATTTTTCGATTTATAAAATAAGCGACTCTAAAAAAAAAAGCTTCCACTCGTGCAAACAGCCTATACAAACCCGGAGCATATTCCCCTTAATAACCGTAAATCCCGGGCTAACCCTCGCAAATCTCGTCGGCGAGGCGCAATACATCGGTCCGCCGATATTATTATGCTTAGGTTAGACGGGTCGCGGCGGCGATTTGTCAGTAGCGGCGCGTCGTCGCGACGTCGCATCGAAAGTAAGCGCGGCGGCGGCAGGGCCATCGATCTCTTCGGCCGGGTAAAACTCTCTCCCGAAGGCCTCCTCGGGACGGCCTTCGGGGGAGGATATAGCCTGGAGAAGGGAAAAGCGTCGGATATATCCTGCGCCGACTCCCTGGCCGGCGGCCAACTCATTTCGGCATTCATAACCGCGTCGAACGCTCTTTCTTCGAGCGGCGGCGGCGGCTGCCGCTGCTGCGTCGCAGTCTCTCCCGACTTAATCTTGGAAAAACGTCTTTGCCGGAGAGAGAGAGAGCGAGAAAAGGGAGGGGAATATCGATTGATTGAATATGTATTCGGGATGGGGAGTTTTCAATTCGTTTGCTGACGTTTTATTAGAGAAATTTTCCGGTATTAAAGTGCCAATGAATGGAGCCGGGCGCGCGATATTGTTTTTCTCTCCCTTCTCTCCCGAAGGGGGCGTTAAAGAGATTTTCCCAGGACTTTATCGCGTAATCTCGGATTTGGTTTCGAAAAATTTGATCTCGTCGCTCGTCCGGAAATGATTTCATGGTAATATTTCTCATATTGCCGCGGCTGAAATTGACTTTCATGAAGCTGTTTACAGCCAGTAAGAGTATTAGGAACGTAATAATTTTTTCGCCAAATCTTTCTATTTTTTTACGAGGCACATAAGGTCTTTTTTTTTGGAATTCACCGCGCTATAAACTTATTTTATGTTTCGTAAGATTTAATGTTACGGTTGTAAATTTAAATATATAGTCTGATAATGCTCCTTTTTTTTTTGTTTCAGGTACGTTGTCGCATTTATTCCTAATAAAATACTGCCCATCTCGCGTGTGAGTTTTCCTTCAAATTTGCATTAAATAGAATTAAATGTTGACAAAGTAAATAATGAAGTAGTGCAAAATTATGCATTCAGTATTTACTAACGGATCGATCAAATTAGTAGCCTGCGAGCGTCAGATAAATTCGAACGGTTATTTGTGCTGACAAACCATTGAAAGTAAAGCAGCGAATTTTTTAAAATATCTCGTTTGCATATCAAGCAACTTAATTGATTGTACATTGAATATTTATATTAGTAACAATAAAATCATAGACATTTTTTTTATATAAATTTTGAAAAAGCACATGCAAATTTTATGTATTGAAAATTCAACTCCACTATCTCAGTTACCACTTATTTTCAATTTAAATTGGATAATTCGAATTCACGAATAAACCGTCCGTAAGTATGAATAATTAATAAAATTAAATTTCGTAACTAAAGCAATAATAAATCAAATTCAACATCTCCGAATACTTTGAAAATGAACCAATCATCTAAAACTAATTCGAGCGCGTTTAAAACTATGAAATTCGCGTGCCCGTATACCCCCGTGCCTTTTAAAATATTCAGCATCGCGGGTGCACGAATCGCCGCATCGAGACTATACAATATTGAAAAATGAAAGCTCGTTCCAACGTGAAGGATTAAAATAAACGAGCATTCGAATATGAAGCGCGGCATTGAAATTAAACGATAAAACATTAACAGAGAGAGAGAGAGGGAGGGAGCCGCTGTTCTCTCGCGAAAGGGGGCTTTGGGGAAAACATTCGATCGAAATCGCAATTATAAAGGCATTGTGTGCGTCGGGAGAGAGAGAGAGAGAGAGAGAGAGAGAGAGAGAGAGAAGAAACGCACTCGTCGTCTCTCTGATACGCTTTCCGAGTCTGCCGGGGAAGAGAGCCTTTCATTCGGAAAATTCCATTTACCGCATCGTCCCCCCACCCTCTCCCTCTCTCTCTCGTGGCCTCTCGAGGAAAATGCATAAAACGCGGTAATCTCACGTGCCTCCTCGACTTGTGCTGCCGCTGCATGTGTTGCCGACTCCTCCCCCTGCCGCGCGGCGGCGGGCGCCTCCTCATATTTCATGCCTTTCCGCCGAGCGCGACTTTTTTTCTCGCGCCCATAATTGCCTCCGCGCTTTTTCAGCTATATACTCTCCCCCCCCGCATTTTTAAGCGAGAGACCGACCGAGGCTCGCGAGAACCTTCAAGGGGTTTCGAGTGAATTTCGCGAAATCACTTTTCCTTTTAATAGCTCGAATCTGTTGGCTCGCCGCGAGAAGCGAGCGTAGTATTGATAAGGCGCCACAGGGCTCCTCTGAAGTAAAGCGGAGAAACTCTTATATTCCGCCTTGTACTTTGTGTATCAAAGTAGGGAGGGCGTTTCATATCCAAGGTAAAAAACGCACTCTCGGCCCGTTTTACAGCGCGCATAAACGTTTTGAAACACAGCCGGGCGAGTTATACGATCCTCTTAAAAAAAAAACAACAAAAAAAAAAAAAAAAAAAACTAGAGCGAGAAAGAAGCGCCGGGAGGGGCGATAATTTTCCGAAGATATACACAATTTATCTCGGCGCATAAACTCGGCGCAATGTCAAAATTTATTACAAATAGCCTCTCAACATGCCCTTCTTCTCTCGGCGCTGGCATTTATTATTACACTTATCGCGTTCGCGCGCGCGCCCGCATATTTTCGCCGCTTTTTTCCCCCCCGCCCGTCCGCTCGAGAGGTATTTTCGCCTCGGTATCAGAGAAAGAGAGAGAGCGAGAGGAGCTCCAGGAGAACGGAGAGACGATTCCATTTCACGATATGCAGATTTGTCGAATGCCTCGGGGATGCCGGCGGCGCCTCCTCCTCCTACTCCTCGTTCTTTTTCTCCGCGAATGCTAGCTTTGTGCGCGTCTCGCGCTGCTACTTCCGAACCTTCCTCCTGCGCGCGCTCTCCTTTTCGAGCCGAGGCCCATCCTCGCTTACCTTTACGGCGCTTTTCTTTGCCCCAAAAAGATTTAGGCGGCTCTATCTCTCTCTCTCTCTCTCTCTCTCTCATGCCGATGTACAACGGAAAATGGGAAATGCGATGAAGAGAGAGAAGGGGAGCACCGAGAGAAGTTCCTCTTTTAAGGCTCGAGGCCGTAGACGACGACGACGACGACGACGATGACTCTTTTCAGACCCGCGGGCTTCTTTGAAATATCGTACACATTCCGACATTGGTAGATCGTATTTTTCTAATATCCGAGAGCCAAACCTAAGCGAGCGAGAGAGAGAGAGCGGCCTGTGTGCGTGCGGTGGCTTTGCGAGAAATTCGCCGAGGACTCGGGCGCGCAGGCGGCTCCCTTTGCCCGCTTTATATTTTCAGCGGGTTTGGCGGCGGGAACTTTTGATGCATTACTTATCAATGAAGCGAATCATATACGAATCGAACGCTTATATTTCCGAAAGCCGAGGCGGTTTACGCCGCCGCGTATAAAAGTATAACGTTTGAACGTTATTTTGAATTAAAGGATTGCAATAATCGACTCGAATCGGCCAACAATTTATATTAATTAAATTAATAATTCACTGACTGGTTGGGCTTTATTACAAATTTGATGGAATATTAATTTTATGTGTAATATTGGATTTGATTAAAATGCGTTCAGCGCCAGAGCTAAAGGTTCTTATCGACTGAACACGCGTACATTAACGTGTATAGAATTCAAGGAAATAAGTTTAAAGCAAAATCTCTTTTTTCATTACAGTTTATATCTCTCCAGTTAATAATTTACAACTTATAGACAGTTTGAAGCATGGGAAAAAAAATGCCGGCCCATAAAACATAAAACAAGAGGTATACTTGATAACGTAGTTTCAGACGTGCCGCACAACGGCAACTTGCCTTCCGAACGCTTAATTTTTCCTACGTGCTCTAAACTTTTAACGCAGCGTACGGTTCAACTATTCTTCTCCCGGCCCGACGAGTATATTATTCGCGCTCTCGGCGAAAAATAGCTCTCCCCGCCGAACCCCAATATAAAAGCAGCAGAAGTAAAAGGCGATGAATTCGTTACCCGGAAATCTCGCTGATTTGGATTTCGTGAGAAAATGGGGAAAGGAAAATGTTGAGTTATTCGACTGGCAAACAAGCTTTCGGATAACGAGACCGCAAGAGATATATATATATATAGTTCGATGCGAAGCTTTCTCCTTTTCCTCCCGACTCGGAAGAGGAGAAGAAAAAGGATTCTCTCTCTGTCTCTCTGCGGTGTAACTCAAGCACGGCTGATTTGATGTTAGTGAGAATTCGCGTGAGTCGTGTAGAACGAGCTCGTAGAATATCCGCCGTATTTAACAATGAAACCCGTCTCCGCGGCCGCGAATAACGTTAAATTTCGGCCGAGAGCGACCCTCGTCCTCATCAAGCGCGACCTCTCGCGAGGCGCTCCACTTCTAGCGGGCGGCGGGCCCCCCCGGAGATATATATGTATATGCACGGCCCTTAATTCCCGTCGCAATTAGCCGGGGCTGAAATACGATAACTGGGATGGATTTTCGAAAATTTCGATATGTACGCGTAAACAGGCGAGCTCGCGCGGGAGCCTAATGGACGGGCATTTGCGTGGCGAGGCGCATCGTTTACTCTCTCTCTCTCTCTCTCGCGAGCAGAGGCAATAGTCACGCGAGGCTCGCATAAGTCCGCGACGATTCACTCGTCCTCGGAGGCGCCGCCGGCCCGCTCTGTCTCGCGTTCGTTCAACCCGCTCGTTTCGACTCGCGACGGGGCACGGAAATATCAGACGTCAAAGTCTCTTTCTCTCTCTCTCTGCCCTCTGCGAATCCTCGGGCTGCTTTTTCTTCCACGGTCGGGGAATGTGCTCGAGTCGGGGCATGAAGGATGAGCGACTGCCTAATCGACCTTTCGTTGTACGGAGCGCTTTGCTTTTCGGGAGGGATGCTCGTGGGTTTATGGGAGTTGTTATTTATACGGAAAGAATTGTAATGATTTTAGAAGCGTGGCGGTGCTGTTGTTAAAGAGGTAATGGATAAAAATTATAATTTGATAGATAGTGCAATTATATTTTGGAAAAAAGTTAAAGGAAGGAGAACGATTAAAAGGTGTGAAAATCATAATCGGACTGTTTAATAATTGCAAAAAGTGCAATTATTTAATCGCTCGTTTAATCTTTTAAATCTGCTGTTACTAAACAATTTAAAGATAATTAACACTTTAATTGTAAGATGGTTTTTAAACAGCCATTGCGGAAATTTAATGAATCCGTTTGGGTTATTCAAAGTGAGCTGCGCCGTACAAATGTTTCCACCGCGGCTAACGAACAATTAAAGACGCCAAGGGATAAAGCCGAAGAAGTTATTTGAATTTCAAATAAACGATATTTACTGCCAATAAAGGTTAAAGCCAGAGGTGGAACGTTAAATTAACATAAAATTTCATATTCTGAATAAGAATTACAAAAGCCACTCTGAGGAGAGCTTGTGTTCTTTTATCGCTCGGCCCGTCCTTAATTTCGAGAATTTCAATAAAAAGCCCTCGCAAAGCAACCGCGAGATCACAGCACCGATCCGCCAGTAATTTCCCGCGAAAAAGTTGGCCAAAAGTTAGACCCATAAATTTCGCCTCCCGAAAAAAACGCAAAAGCATCGCGTACGCGATTTGCATGATTGACAGAGCAGCGGCGTCGTCGCCGCAGGCACAGGAGCGGCAAACAATCACGAGTCGTTATATTGTTGTCGGATTTGCGAGAGGGAGACTCGCGCTCCGAACATCGATTCAAGTGCAATCGGAACGCGCGCCTGTCCAGCTTTGCTCGAGTGCCACTACTCGCTTCGTTCGCGCCGCGGCTTGATTTCCGCGAGCGCGCGCGCACGAGCAAGAGAGAGAGAGAGAGAGAGAGAGAGAGTGAGAGAGAGAAGGAGGCGAACGGGGAAGGAGGAAAGGACGCTCTCGGTGTAGCCTGTCGGCAAAAATTTATAGGGACGCTCACATGCACGCGCGCAATTCTCCGCGCGTCTCGGTTTCTCTCTCTTCTCGGCCGATCAATTTGATGAAGCCATAAATTTCGACGATGTATACACATTTTTGTTTATCCGGCCTTTTTGTCCTCCTCTCTCTCTCTCTCTCTCTCTCTCTCTTTCTGCCTTCGTCAAACAAAAGCGACCGCCCGAAGGCTGACCGAAAAATGATCGCCGGAAAAAATGGAGGCGATCGCCGCATGCAGGCGCACGCGAAAGCTCTGTCTTTCCGATGCTTCGCGTGTAAAAATGCTTTTACGATCGCGCCGCCAGAGAAAGGGGGGGAATCCTGGATTTCAGATTTGAATCGTAAATTGTACTGATTGCTCTCGGGGCTTGACCGCTCTTGTGATCGTTCGTATCTTATACTGGAAAATCATAAATAAGCCCCCGCTCGCCGCGGGGAGATGCGCGCTGCCGATTCCGAGCGAGCTCTTGGGCTATTTAAATTTTTATTTCTTTTTACCCCCTTTTGTTTGTTTTTTTTTTCCGACAAATTTCTGTCGTAACTTATTTTTTGCGTATAACATTTTAGCTTTTAAAATTACCTCCAGCGGGTCGTGTTGTTTTTTGATCGAGCCAATATAAAAACGGTATTTATTTAATGTTATCGTAGGAACATAAAATATCTATAGAATTCTTAATTGCCGAGTTCAGTACACTGAGAGAAGTATTTCAGTAAAAATTACAAATATTTCAATAAAAATTACTAAACTTTCTAGTACTACAAGCACAGACTGCCAAAACCAAAAAAATTACCATACTTTTTAGTAAATTTTACTGAAATTTCAGGAACATTTAATAAAAAGTATAGTAATTTTTTGGGTTTTGGCAGTCTGTGCTTGTTTTTCTAATCAGTATAGTAATTTTTACTGAAACTTTTTCTCCGTGTATAACTAATGTTTTTGTAATAATTTCCAAGATTTTTTTTAAGAATATTTGATCAAAACTGCCTCCACTCAAGCCACACTCATTGATCAAAGAAAATGAGTACTTATTTTAATTAACTTATATAATGCACACCTCCGTTAAAGTTCACAATATTAAATATAAATTAGCGTAATGGACAAAAAGCTTAGTTTGCAAGCACAATGTCAAGCGAGCGCAGTATTTCATTTCTTTCAGTATCCCATTTCTTGCTCGGATGCAAGCCACTTTAAACGTGCATTTTTCTTACACGGCAGATAAATGTACTTTCTCGCAGACGAACAGGGGACGAATGCGCCATTACACGCATCGCCGAAATGGTCAGTCGCACACGAGGGAAAATTGCACGAGCGAAATTTCCCGCTCCTGCGAGTGAAGTTTCTCTTCCGCTCCAGGTTCCCGAAAACCCGCGCAGAATGTCTTCTAAAAACGGGTCACTGAAATAATCATTTATCGATTCGTCTCCATCCATCCTCCATTTACAAACCTGCCTTATCGCACTTACCCGGCATTCCTCGCCGTGACCCGCCAGAGGAAGCAGCGGCGGCCGAAATCGAGAAAAATTTTCGGAGGCCATCTCGAGATTCGCTCTCCGTTACAGAGCCCAGATATTTTTCGCAGCTGTTTTGTTAAAAAAAGAAAAAAGAAAAAACTCGCAGCTGCTGCTTCATTACTTCCGAGCCGTCAGCGGATGCCTCGCAAGATTTAGCCTCGATCGAAAGCGATTTACTCGGCCCGAGTTTTTCCAGCGAAATGATCCAAGATATATACTGCTCCCCGGAGCGGCTTGAGCGAGAGGAGACGCGCATAGGTGGCTCCGAGATTCGATAAAGGTGGCGAGAACACATCACCCTCGTCGCACACCTTCGCCTATCGCCTATCAGCCGGGGGACCAGTTGATGCCTGTAAATAAGCGCCTTGTGTTCTCGGCCTCCTCTCTCTTCTTTTCTCATCTCCGCGCCTGACACTTCATGAATTCTTATCCTTCTGATTTCCCAATTTTCCGAGATGATGTATTTTAAGGAATCCATCGGAAAGGAATTTTCGACGGAAATTTCCAGGGTAAACAACATTCGCGGAAATGATTGGAAATCAAAATAAATTGCAAGAAAGTTGGAAAAAAATGTAAGTAGATATTTTGGAAATTGTAAACATTTTTTCAAAGAAAATGGTTGATTGTTATAATGAGAGAACATTTTTAATAAAATGTTTATTACACATTCACATTAATTAAATCAGTAAAGTTATTTAGTACACCACTTCAATTTAATCCTTGTTATAAAAATTCCACGCGATATTCGTTCGGTTTTCTAGTATTTATCGATCTCGAGCCGAGAATACCGAAAAATCGCTCGAATTATAAAAAAAAAAATTGAATAACGAATGCGAATGTCGGCGCGCATTGCGCACCGAATAATGTAATATTCCAATCAAGCAACGCAAACCGCAATCAATCGATACACAACAGGAAGACATAATACCGGTAAGGAATGGAGATTATTACGTTATGTCACTTATGCCACAGTGCTCAATTTCTCGCACGAGTGCATTATTCCCAAGTGCTCGCCATCTAGTAGCAACGCGCGAAGTAGACACCTCCATCTCCTATCGTAAATCGAGGACCGTCAAGTGTCACACTTGAACAAAGGAAGTTATGTGTCGTAACTGTAAGAAGCCTTACGCGCAATTTCTCTCCATTATTGACTACACTGAGAGAAAAAAAAGGAGTAAAAATTACTATTTTGTATCGTTATTTCAGATATGACAAGAAAAATAATAAACTTTTACTTTTTTTTTCTCTCAATGATAACGTGCACAGTTGCGTACTAATAAATAAACGTTTTCATACACGGAGAAAAAAGTTCACAAAAAATTACTATACATGTAGTAAAGCTGTAACAGACTTGCCGTAAGCCAAAAAATTACTATAGACTTTTTGGCTTATGGCAAGTCTGTTACCGTTTTACTAAATGTATAGCAATTTTTTCTGAACTGTTCTCTCCGTGTATAAAGCTAGTCTGAAAGTGAATTTTGCAGCTCTTTCAAAAACTGACAGGCGCTCCATTTTCGAAAAGGGAAACATCGATAAATCGAATATACAAAATTCATTAAACTCAAATTGAAAATGATTGTTGTGGGAAATGAAAATGATTGAACTGATAATTTGTTTTAATTGAAAGAATATCGCTTTTGGAATGTTTCAGTTTTAATTAATTGAAAGGTCTTTTTATTTTTAATTTCTTCGTCAGACATGAAGTGGAATAACTATATGAATTTGGTACATCGATTTCCTTTAACTTGTTAAATTTAAAGACGATTGAAAATTTAATGTAAAATTTGAAAGCTTTTATGCATTTTTATAACTTTAGAAACTCAATTATTTTGAAATAGAATACTCTATATTTATATGTGCGTTTTGACGGATAATTATTATGAAAATGCACTGCGTATAAAATTACCAATGCTGCTTACTCTACCCCACATTTTTAGTTTTAATTAACTCCTAATTAGTACAGTTGTATCGGTAATGGAACAGTTTCAAACTTTTTCCATTTGGCGAATGCGAAGCTCCCGACAAACTGCTGCTTTGACAAACTTTTCTTAAAAAAAAAAAAAAACAAACACGTGTTTGGTCGTCGTTCGTCATTGCCGTGCTCTTCTTAGTCGGCGCACGATTCGTCTAAATGACGGCTTCTCCTCGCGGGCACTAATTGTTTTTCTCCCGGGACTCAAAGATGAATTTGCCGCGCTTCGGGGCCGAGTTCGAGTCACGAAAGAGGGGCGCGCGCGTCATCGACGTATTTATTCCTGGCAAAGTAAGGCAGATCCAATTTATTTACGAAAACAGCTCCGGCAGTTCGGTTTTGGATCAAATTCCTTTGTCCCAAGTGAAAATCGACCCACTTTGTAAAGGACCGAAAGTAAATTTCGATTTTAATTAAAATTCCTAATTATCCCGGCTATTGTTCGAAGGTAATTCTTCCAATGAAAAGAAAACTAAACTAAAATCATCAATTTCACGTAGGCTTTATCGATCCGGCGTTAAATTATACTTTCGCAACTTGTACAAAGTACACCTCCCGTTTAAAACGAGAGCTACCCGGTTTCGTTTTAAATTTACAATTCGAACTTCACCAATTAAAATTATGTGCCCTATTAGTTTTATTTCTTTTGCTGTGCTACATCAAAATAAGGACACCGAATACGTAATCGTGTCGTCTCGATAAAGCGAAAAAAAAGAGGCAGTAGGAGCAAATATTATAAATTGCACGGCTGTGATGGTAGGTCATTTTTCCGTGCATGTAGAGCATTTAATTAAACTCATGCAACCCGCAGCTCAACTAGCCAAGATACTGTCCCAGATAAAGGCAATCATTATAAAAAGGTAACTCGAAATGTTTCAGCCAGCGTAGTTTAAAAACAATGTTGTTAATTTGCGAAAATGCCTTTTTTAATCTTCAAGTTTTACATAAGCTTGCTGCAAATTAAACGTCGACGCATATAAACCCGTATGCAAATCGCGTGTAAAGTTAATTAATTTAATTTCAATCAACCGGTGCGAGCTTCAAAATGCATTTTAATGCAAACCCTATAAACGAGCACTCGGCGCTTATTAATATTTCCAAAGTCGAAAGTTGTGCCGAGATTGAACTAAACGATTTTAATCGACTTATAATGCACTCGTAACTTCACACCTTTAATCTCGGGGAATTCAATAACATGAAAAACGCGCAAATTCCATTAAAGAACCCCCCCCCTCTCCCATCCGCCTCGCCGTTCCATAACGACGCGTGCAAACGATCTCAAAGCTTTCAGCAATCACGGGCGAAGTAACAAAAATAAAAGCGCGCAAACATTTTTCCTCCGTGCCTCATTTGCTTAATGCATCGCAATCAAATAGAGAAGCAAGAGCAAGAAAGAGAGAGAGAGAGGAGAGGAAAGGGGGGTGGGGGGAGAGAAGAGAGAACTGCCGCCTGATCAAGCGGTCGACCGAAACCACTGAAGACCGGCTCTCTCTCCGCGCGGCGCGCACAGGCCAGGAAAGGTTGAATCGTAGGCGAGAACTCCCGAGTGCTGCGCACGGCTTTCTCGGCGACGCCTTAATTTATACGTCCGCCGAGCAGCCCGAGGTAGCCCCCGAGAGTCTTGGAAGGGGGGCGAGTATAATTACTGTTGAGCATGCCCCCCGCCCCTCCTTCCCGAGCCGCCGCCGGCGATGCTGATAGCTCGAAGCCATAAAGCAGAGCGCGCGCGGCGGCGGCTTGATACAGCAGCAGCAGCAGCAGCTCGCGCCCAAGTCTCTGTGAAATTTTATCGCGCGCGCGGCGGAAGTCCGCGATGGGGTGAGAGGGAGGCGACAGTCCCGAGGCAGCTGGGTTATAAACGAGCCGCGTCCTCGCCATTAGTATAATTTATCACTGCCCGCGCGCGCGAGAGAGTCCTTAAACAGACCCCCCTGCATCTGCACACTTTTCCGACGCGAACTAGAGGGGGATATATAACTAAGTGAGAGCACCGGTAAGAAGAGCGGAGCCAGTTGTCGCCAGTAAGTTTTTCGGCTCTCCTGCGTATAGTTTCCCCCCGCCGCCGCCCGCCCGGCGGGCGAATTGTCTCGAGTGCGGCTTTATTGCAATGCGTGTGATAATGGAATGGTTTTTTCGTGACTTACAAACGTATTATACTGTGATTTTATGACAGGTTTTACGGGCCGAGTTATAAATAAGAAATGGGATTGTAAAAAATTAATCTACATTTTATATTCTTTTTAGAGCGAAAGAATTGTCTTTATAGTGATTTAGATAAGAATAACGTCTTTATTTACACTAATGTCATAAATTTAGTTAATGTAAATTAATGCATTGAAATTCATATCATTATAATAAATTCAAATTAATTATTTACGTCAGAATCTTGTGAATGCTTTTATTTTAATGAAAATTTTTTGAATTTTTACTTTATGTGTAAAGTAAATATTTTTTAAAGAAAAAAAAATTATTTTAGCATTTAGAGATTGTAGCACTTAGAGATTCCAACAAGTTTAGGTATAATGTATTTTGGTAAAAACTTGTTTATAAAGAATTTCATCTACTGTAAAGTTTTTGAAAATTTCTTTTTACTTTACATAACAATGCATGAAAATAAAAACAATGCTGCAATACTTACAAATAATTCCACAATAACCAGACAATAACACAGCCGACCGCAATTTTCGTTAACGCAACTCGTGGAATTTTCACGAAGCCATCAAGTAAACATACTGCAAGTTCGAGGCGTCGCATCTTCCGAATCCCCTGCATTCATCGGCAGCGGCTATCAATATTTTAATACTACCCCGCGAAAATCGGATAATGGCTAATTTATATCCAATCCCACTCGAGGCGTGTCCCTTCACCAAACTGCACCTCTTCGATACATAATACAGGCGCTATAAGCAGGTCGCGCAGCCGAGGCGGC
>UCOL01003659.1:0-17881 GCA_900474335.1 Ormyrus nitidulus | reverse complement strand
ATATTATTGAAATAGTCGGTAAATATTATTGAATGTTGTAAATATGGCAGTCTGTCCTCCAATTACCGAGGAAAATAGTAATTTTGACCTAATAATTTTTAATTTTTAACCAATAATTTCTCTCAGTGTAATGAGGAGTTCAAGTTTGTTTACATCTATTTCAAACGATTTTTAAAATTTAGTAAATGTCTATTTAAAATATTTAAAAAATTATTACAAAGTCATGTCAAAAATCCAAATTCTCTTATCAGGGGGGCAAAGTACGTGTCCCAATCCACTTGCTTGCCCGAACTCGGATTTTGACAGCGGCCGACGTCACGGCGGCCGATCGATGATGCAAATCCCCGAATCAAGAGGAAAGACCGACGAAACGGCAGCGCCGGCCGGACTCTGACCTCAAGCCGCTTCCTTCCTTCCTCTCGCTCGAGGCGGCGGGGACACGTCGAGCTCCGTATCCCCGCGCAGTTCGCCGAACTGACGCACGGAGAGTCCCCACGCCGCGCGCGCGACTTTCTGCTCTCGCGGCGCGCCGCGGCGTTCCGCGTATACACGTCCGACAGCCGCGCACACGTGGAAATTACGCGCCGTTGCGTAACCGCACACAGCCTTCTCGCAGCTCTCGGCGCGCGCGCTCTCGATTTTCGGGAACGCGGAAATTCCGGGAGCTTTTGGCGAAGCGGCTTAGGTAATGTACGCCCGAGTTTTTCCGAGAGGTGCAGCTGGTTAACGGCGGGGCTCGGGTTATTCTCGGTTTGCAGCCGCGTTTTGGAGGTTCGACGGGGCCGTGGAAATTGGAGCGGGTTGGAGTGGGTAACGAGGGGGGAGACGTTTGGAAACAAATTCCTTCGTTCGAGGTTTATTGTTAAATTATTTCATTCATGAGCGATAGATAAAAAGCAAGCACGCGTACGATTGTTTATTCGCCGCTGCTAATATTGAGTCACGTGGAAAAAGTGTTTGATAAACGATATTTTTATAGTTTAAAAAACGATAGATAATGTACTTTTATGTAGTAATTCAACTCGATAATATTTTTAATCGCTTTCAAAAAATAATGATGTAATCACTGAATTTTCACTGTAAATATTAATTTCGTTTTTAATATACCAGACCTTGCACTATTTTGGTGTTAACAGTACACGAACTTCCAATGATTTAAAATCTGTTTTTAATATTCACCGCAGTTTTAAAATAGTTTTTCAATTGTAAAAATTACCGTATATTCACAGTATTTTTAAGCATTAATCAACTGATCTTTAAACGAAGACTTAATTATAAATCAATAAATAGTTAAATGCCATTTTTACCTACAGGTTTATCTGAAATTTGTCAACAAATGGAGAGAGTTGCGTAACCTGCAGCACGTCACAGCGAGACCGTCGAAACTCGAAAAAATCAAAGCCGCCGCGGGCAAAAAAAAAAAAAAAATCACAGAACAGGCGGTGTCCGCTCGTCAATACCTAATCGGTAGCACAGCGCAGCGGGCGACTCTCGCAAGGTGGCCGCACGCTTTTTTAAAAGGACGCGAGCGCTGCCAGCTGATTCTAAGAAGAGCCGCGCGACTTCTATTTCCGTCTAGGAATTCCCTTGAGAGGGCGACTCTCTCTCTCTCTCTCTCTCTCTCGGCGCTTTGTCGAGCTTTGTTCCCGCGAGCGACGAACCCGCGGCCGAGCTTTTCTTTGCGAGTCCCTAACGATCTGAGAGCACTTTGTGCGGCGATGCCTCTATTTTCGGGGACTCGGGCTAAGTTTAGGAGGCTTTCCGAGGAGAGAGCGAGGCGGATTTGCATACAGAGATTTTCAGCAGATGTAAGCTGAGCATCCGTTTCTGCATTTGACTCGAGAGGCTCGTAATGAGATTCCATCGAGTTAATCGTTTGATAATTCAATGCCCCTGCAGGTAGATAATCCACCTTAATCGCCTCTCTTTTGGCCATCATTACCGACACTCGATGTAATTAGAAAAATTAATGAGCCTCTCATTTAAGAAGGTAAGCAGACGCTCGCGGTAAATATTTAGGCCAAAAACACGGCGCGGACATCAAAGCCGCACAGAACCGAGATCCGATCGTGGCACTCTGTTGTCCCGCGACACCAAACGCGGCTGCAAATCGATCTCGTGTTGGATAATCTGCGCCGATAGAGAAGCCGATCGTATGTGCCAAGGGAACTGTAGTTATTTATCCAAGGCAAAATACGGCTCTCGTTCTCTCTCTCGACTCATTCCTTCGCATCGACCACCGGCCTCTCTCTCTCTCTGTTTATGTAACTTGCTATCCCAAGCCCCGCTCATCCCGAGTGGAGAGCGCGTCTTTCCTTCCACACTTCGCTTCGACGACTCCATTTGAATATTATCTAGGAATTCCGAGCTCTTTAAATTGGCACGCGAGATAATGGAAAAAAAAAGTTTTCCCCGACGGTACTCGGGACCGACAGATAAATAAGCGCCAATTTGATTAAACGCTAACGTGAAAGTGGCTCGTATCGGCATTAGCGACGTCACTTAATGGCTATTTTTGCCGGGGAAGCCCCGGCACTCGAGCTGCATCTGCGAGATAACAAAGACTGTTGCGGCGGCCTCGTTTTTAACCTCGGTTCGTCAACTTTTTTAACAAAAAAATAAAAACGGTATTTAAAAGTCAAACCAATTCAGGTAAAGATCTCTTTGAGCAAATGCGATATTGAAAACAAATTCGAGTCTTGCTTTGAGAAGGGCTTTAGATAAGACTTGAGCTCCCGCTTCCTTCCGATATAAAATGACTCACAGAGCAATTTCTGCAGCCTGCGGATAATTTCACCGAAACGGCACCGGCTATTAGAAAAACTTGGTCGAACGTGTCAGCAGCAGCAGCACCGCATTTCTCGAAGCAAAGCCTGTTTCGCCCTGAGAAACTAAAGCAATTTCCGCAGAAATGATTGGAGGAGCGCACACGCCGGACCTTCACGGGAACGGCGGAGGCTCGATAATGTAGATTAGACCCGTGCCGGGTCGAAACGGTCTGATTTACAACCTTGTTTTGACGTCTAGATCCTGCGGTGGAAGGAAGCTTGTTTACCTATACGAGCGCCGCGCGGCGCATGCGCGAGCTCTGTTGCCTTATACCTGCCTCCGGGCTTACTCACTCGTCTTTCTCCTTGGCTACTGCGGCCCATCTCCTGCTGTTTGCTCCTTATTATGACATTCTCGGAGGTAAACAGATCGGCTCGAGTTTCAGTTTCAAAAAAAAATCTGCTTTCAACGTCTAATGAGGGTTGGCACACTTTGGGCGAGGGGTGTTCAATTTTTTTTTTTTTTTGCTTCTGGGTTCGACAGCGAAGGCTGGAAAAACATTGGGTGATTTTTTACCCCCAGATACGGAGCTCGTATTTTGATTTGTGATAAAGGATATTTACGACTTTGTTTTTCGAATTTCGAAACTTTGAAAGTACAGGATTAGATGACTAAACTGCAGCCCTTAGGTATATCGCAAGTGTTTATTAGAAGGAAACGTTTGCACGTTTAACATTACTGTCAGTCATTAAATTGACAGAAAAAAAAACTGTCATAAACTTTATGGTCCTAATAAAAACTTTTTCCTACAACGACAAATAAAAATCGAACAAAACCCAATTGTCCGCCGTCCGAATCAATTTTCACGCATTGACATTGTACGCAATCAATAAAAAATCGCGTCATCGTCGGGTAAAAGTTGCAGAGCCTCGTTGCAGCAGGCGACGAAGGACAATCGGGGTCAGTCTTCAGCAAGAGTCTCTTTGCGTATGCACATAATATGCTAAGCAGCCGGCGACGGCGCATTTTGCGGTGGCTTCGCGCCGCTTTTGTCCCCGCAGGCCCGATTGTCACTCCCGCGGACAAAGGAGGACGCCTTGTTTTTTTTTTCTTTTTTCCTTTTAATATAAAGAGGTTCCTCGGAACGGCGGAACTCTCGCCGGGGGTTAATCGAATGTTTGTGGGTGACGCCGACGCGACGCGCATCTTAAGGACCTGCTTATTTACCCGCGGCTACGGGTTATACCGGCCCGGGCATTTCTGCGAACGAGATAATCAATGCCGATTGTCGGGGCTTGATAATTAATCGGCGCGGCGGGAAAGCGAGCCGAGTATATCGAGCCGCTTGATAAAATTATGAAAGTTTGCCGATTTACGGCTCGGAACTAATTTGGAGAAGAATAAGGTTGGTTCCTTAACTGAGGAAAGGAAATTTTCCGGGACGACTTAAAATTCGATAAAGGTTGTTAAGGCATTTTTCTAAGCGATTAAATAAATGCTTGCTCGTTTATGGAAATTTTGAATTAAAAACTCATTTTTCTTACCGCATCTTTGTCGTTATGCATCTTTCTAAGAACTACGTCTAAATCCATGTTTTCATAATTGGCTAGACAGATTACGTTACGAATTACGTACAATTATAGGCATGTTGTTAAAGCCTATATAATCTGTCTTATCTTGAGGACGAAATCTAAAAAGGAAAATTATTTGTATCTTAATAAAAGAGTTGATTTGAATTTTTTTTTTAAATCTTATTTTTTTTTTCTTTAATTGTTATGATAAGTTAACCAAAATATTTTTAAAATAAACTTTGTCCAATAAGAAAAAAAGGAATTTCATGTTATTTACATTAAAATGATAAAAATATACGAGATTAAATTTTATCTTATAAAAGTGGAGTGTTAGTTCGGGGCTTCCCTGGCAAAAAATAATTACTTTATACGTAGTGTTTTAACGGTTACATCAAAGTTTTTATATATTAAAATCGTCGTAACGAAACATTTTAATCCGAAGCCGTACCCATTTTTGCTTGGACATTCGGGATTTATGCGCTAAAAAATTACTTTTGATAATAATCTCAGCCGCAACCTTGAAAAAAAATCAAATTATCGGTTAGTGGAGGCAAAGCTAAAGTAAATAAATTAGTTAACCTTATTTTTCTCAATAAAACGAAGACAGCAGGAGGAAAGAAAAATATAAGAATTATCTCTCTCTCTCGAAAGAGAGAGAGGTTTTAACGCGCTCCGTGCACTCAACAATATTAAAAACTTCCCAATTGTCCGTTTTCTTCATAAGGTCCGTCACGATCGTCGCGGCAAAACTCCCGACAAAAGAAAAGTTTTCGGGCGGCTCGTTATTCAAGCGGCGCGGCCGAGCGAAGGCGGAAATGTTGCCGGATTACACGAAGGAAGAAAAGCCCCCGGCGAAGATAATACTTTTATTGCGCACATAATACTCTCTCCTCCTCGTCTCCGCCTCTCCCCCCCCCCCCTCCTTCTTCGTCGCGAGGTTTGAAGAAGAAACGAGCGCAAGGGAGAGACGGACGTAAATAAAGTTAAGGGGATTCTCTTTTTTTTCGATTGAATTCTTTAAGTCGCGCGATGAATTTTGATGAAGGATTTCTTTTCTTCGCTCGAAAGCGCGGCTGAATATTCATACGGACGGGGTGCAATAAATTTCAATGCGATTAAGCAGATGCCTTTTCAGAGAGAGAGAGAGAGAGAGAGAGAGAGAGAAATTGCAGTTATCGCAAAGTCGAGCGCTAATGGTGTACATCAAATTTATTGAATTCTTACGTCATTGACGAGATAAGCTTGTTAGAATTATGTTAGGCAGTGATTTTTAGAATTTCCAAAACGGATTGATAAAGCTAATTATTGATAATCTAACGATAAACGTGCGTCTGTAACGTCCAAATGATTACGTTTTTAACGATGTTTTGAGCGAATACGGAGTAAACTGTTATCAAGATTCACGCGAGTTATAAATTGTATCATTGTTGCGCTCGTGAATTCGATAAGTAAAATAGAAAAATCTACAATCCAAGTGTCCATCTTACATAATCCAATAATCCGTCGAGGAATCGTTATAATTCCAGGAAGAATTTTCACCTACGCAGATCGCTGCTAAGATTCGGTCTGTCGCCTCTCTTTAGGTAACGATTAAGTAACAAAGTTCATGAATTATATATAATACATCGAGTATCTATCAGGTTCGTTGACACCTGAATAAACAGTTATGCTTGAAATTGGCGAAATTGCAAATACGCACGGCAGCTTTTGTTTCGAAAAATCGGCCGTACGCGCAATTTTTAGAGTGAGGAGTAAGCAAACGTTGAAAATAGAACTGGCCGAAGGAAAAAAGAGTGCGGATGAAGCTGCTGATGAATTAACGTCGTCGAAATTCAATCTCTCTCAAATGTCGCTAACCCCGTACTTCGACGAGCACTCGTATCTAAACTGTAATAAATACATGTAGTACTCAAGATTTTCTCCGCGATTCAAGAATTATTACCAAGCAGAATATTGAACTCGGTCTTTTTTCCAATTAAAGTTTATTTACGCTCTCCTCCCGACGTTTATTTACATTCCCTCATTATAACTGCGCAATTTTCCGCGTATACACAATGAATCGCCAATGCGCCGATAAACCTCCGACAATAAAAAAAAAAAAAAAAAAACAGCGCACTGTGTACGCGCCGCGAAGTCTCGGCCGTTCAGGTGCAAAGTCCCCGCGAGTGACTCAGACTCGCTTCTCTCTCCTTTTTCCTTTCTCCCGTTTTCTTCTATTATCCATTATCTCGTCTCCCGTTCCTTTGTGCCGTCCGGCGCGCACACGTGCCGCGGATAAGACGCCGCGAGCTGTCACGCGCGCGGCACTTTGCTCGCTTCCGCGCGCCGCCGACGCGCGCGGAGCCGAAAAACTTTTAACCGCCGGTTCGGAGAGCGTGGAAACGCGCCAACGCGCGCGGTTTATTGTCGCGCCAAGCGCGTTTTTCGAGAGGAGCGACCATTGTCGAGGATTTTTCGGCCGCTCGCGGACTGGAATTGCGTTTTGGAAAGTTTGCCGGGGGAATCGCCGGGGGTGTAAGCGGCTTGTCGGTTTTTTTTTATTTTTGAAATTTTATTGTTATGTTTTGGGAATTCGGGATTTCCCGTAGAAGAGGTTAAATTTAACTTTAGCGCGAAGCAAGGACTTTTTATCTTTTGCCGAGAAGTCAAAGCAATCTTTATTTTTTCAAATAATTGATATTTTTCCGTAAACAGAAAAAAAAAACTCGATTAGATAAAGAAAAGTCAAACATATAGTGTAAAAGAATGACACTTATTAGAAACGAGTTAATTCAATTCTTGCTATACACTCAATAGAAATAAAATTGATAGCAAAAACACGAGTACTCCAAAGAAACTTGCTACCGAGCCTAAAAAAAAACGAGGATTTATCCTAATAGCCTCCGCGGCGCGGTTAATAAATCACCGTCCGAAATTTCCTCCCAAAATAAACAAACCCAAGTCGAAGGCGAAACTAATTTCCCGAGACATTAGTCGGAAAAGTCCATTTTCGAAATCTTATCTGTAGAGCCTTGTAAGCACCACGCGAAGAGAACAAAGGAAAGCTTAAAAATGAAATTTTCCAACATTTCCAGATAAGCCCCCTCGTTTACGAGCTGCTCCAGTCGATAAATTAAAAAAAAAGGAGAGCCCGCGGTCGTGAAACTTCGGCTCTCCCCTCCCTCCCCCGCCGGAGGAGACGAAAAACTGCGTGTCTGCGAAAGCGATAAAAACTACGAGCGGCTCCGGCGAGAGCACATAGGGGCTTCGTGCTTTCGCTCGCGATTTCCGGATCGCCACCCCCGCACATGGCCAAGTTCAGCCCGCGCCGCCAAATGGCACGCGTTCCGTGTGCGGGGGGAGTGGAGCGGATGGGATGGTATAGTTGCGCGTCCCCCCCAGTTTTCGAAAAATCGATACCCGGAGAGAGAGAGAGAGAGAGAGAGAGAGAGAGACTTTGCGAGAGGGAAAAAGGCCAGCGTCTGTCGTCGGGGGGGCCGCATCGATTCTGCTTGGCGCGCGCGACGCTCGAGACTTTCGCGGGAGAGAGATAGATACGATAGGCCAGCTGGGCGATTTTATTAAAACTACATTTATGCGTACTTTAGAAAATTGCGTGCGCCTTGATTTATCGGGCAGAGGTGCGTGGGGAGGAGGGTTGCGCTTTGTTCCGGGGTGTCGCGATGACTATTCGGTTTTGCGAGTTCGGTCGAAGGGGGTGAGTTGCGTTTTTTTTTATTTTCGCTGGATTTTATCGCGGTTGAAAATATTTTAAGAGCGTATTTTAGAGCCTGATTTTTTAAAAAGTAGACCGGTATCTCAAAGCACCGGAAACGCGGAAAATCTACCGTTTACGAAAAGTAATGCCACACACTTAACAGTTTTCCTCAATCGGCAGCGTAACGAGATTAATTTTATGACTGCAGAAACAATTGCGTCGCTTGTCTCAGCGCCTTATCGCTGTCATGACAAAAGATTTCTTTTGTCTCCCGCTCCCAACGTGACCAAACTCGAAACAAAGATCGCAAAATGAGCTCCCGCTTTTTCGATAAACGTCCTCTATTCGCAACAACAAAAAAAAACTGCGTAATGCACAGCCGATTCTAACAGTACATAACCGCTAATCTAATCTGGAAAAAGAGAAAAAAAAAATCCCCTATTCTCGCTTCCTGAAAACCGTAATTATAACCCAGAAAGCCTCGGATACATAATTTGGCGGCCGGCCAGGATCCTGAATTCTGAGGCGTATAGCTATAAATTATAACGAACCCATAATTTGAGTTTATGAATTCGCGGCTAATCAGATGGCGGAGCTGTCGGTGTCTCCCGGGTGATTCCCGGCGAACTTCCTTATCTGGGAGAGTCTTATCCTTCGGCATGCATTTCCGCTCCGAAGCTGGACCGACAACCGTGACATTTGCCAGCTTATCTGAATTTGCCCTTGAGAGCTCCTCGCGTTCGCGCATTCTCGAACTTGCTTCCGTGAAAATCCTTCATTTTTTTCCTCTTTCAGTCGTTTTGTTTCGATTAAATAAACGGTCGAACGCGATTTATTGAAAAGAGTACGAACTTTTTTGCATCTGTCTGGTTTCGAATGAATAAGATTTAAACAATAATTTGCGAATGTTATTCGAGTTATTTTGAAGAAATTGTGCTTTTATTTCGACTGAAATACGGGACAAAACAGAGTAAAATTTTGCATAGTTTAAGGCTGGTCATTTAATTTTGGCCGCAGCATATTTCCGTTCACGCGACGATTAGTCTAAATTCTTAACTGCTCAATAAATTTGTCTTTAAAGAAACTAAGAATGTGTTATTGTCTCTCACGACATTATTACTTTCGCAGACCAAAATAATTGAAATCTATTTTCTAGCAAAAGCCGATTTGCCTTATTTAATCGTACTCGAAACTAAAACTAAAATGTTTTAAAAATTACCCAAAGACCTCTTTAAAAAACCATTAAACGAGCCAAAACCCTAACGAGAGTCGGCAGCTTTCCCCGCAGCCCATCCACTTCCATTTGTGCATCTCCCGATCCCCCTTATCTCCTTATTTATCCGCGCTTCCGCTTCGCTTCGTTCTTATTTGCATGTTATCTCTCCGCCGGGTGTCTCTCTTTCGGGCCGCGCACGAATCCCCCCCGCGGCGACGCGGGGCCCGATAAATAAAGATAATTAGAGCAAAGGGACGGCGGTGGCGCGCAGCTGGCGCGCGACGGATCGCGTTCTCCGCCCGGCGACCGAATATCGTACCGCTTTCTAATGCATTTACGCGCCACGTGTTGTGTTACGGCGCCGCGTAGGTGCGACCGGCGGCGGCGGCGGCGGCGCGCGCGTGAAACGCGAAACTCTCCGCGCGAGAGAGGCAGGTTGCGCGTCGGTATAATCGCCCGAGCTGGAGGGCTAATCGGAATATATGTATATATATATTTCTCGCGGCCATTTCGAGGAGACGTGTAGGCCCGGTGGCATTTGCAGGCGAAATCCGAGATGGACGCGGAGGCGGGAGCTTCTCTCCGAAAGTGGAACTAACGGCGGAGTTTGCGGGAGCTGGTTTAGCGCCGCGTTGTATTGTTATTGCGACGGATTTAGCTTTTGAGAAGGTTAAAAATAGAACGCTGCTGAAGAAAAACCGAATTGTTAAAGCTTCGCATAATTCGAGTGGAAAAAATGTTGCAAAACCGGGAATTATTGATGAATAACGTGATTAGATTTCTTGTTTATTGTTTACGGCCTATTACGCGGATCCCATATTTTGGCTACAGCTGATATACCTTATTGCATTATGAAAAGGAAATAAACATGTTTGCTAATTCCAATTCTGTTTTTTGTTTAAGTCCCCGGCATAGTAAGAACGCCGATGGGATTTTTGAATGACTGTTGCCAATTTCAAGAGCAAAAAAAATGTACCCTGCATTTATAAGCAAGTTCCTTTAACCTTAATAAATTCAAGTTATTCATCAGCGATAAAACACTCGTTTACCGCAACTAGAAAATATGAATTTAACAATTCCGAAAAACGAATTAAAGACCATCAATCCCCATCAGCGCGCAACCGTCCGTCGCCTAATCACTCCGACAGTTCTTCCGCCTCCACCATCGCTCTCGTCCTAGCCAGCAGCCTAATCCGAAACTCAACGCGCCGCACCGAAAACCGGTCAGCGCCGTCGAGTTTTTAAATGACCGCATGGACTCCTCCTCTTTAAAGCAGTTGTGTCGGGCCGTGGTAGGAAGCCGTGTGCGTGTCCGCGCTCGAAAAATGCTAGATCAATACCGGGGCCACGATGGGGGAGAGAACCCACTGCCTGCCTACTACGGGGACCCAAGGAAACCCCTCGCTGCGTACAGTCGAGTAAATAACTTTAGCCCCCCGCGCCGTCGAGTGGAGTAACACGAGAGCGGCGGGAGGAGAGAGGCTGATTGCGGAGTTGAGTTTAGCGGCCGATGCTGCTTTCGGGTTTTTTTTTTTCTTTTTTTCGAGGGCGGATCGAGGCTCTGTTTTTCTTTCGATCGACGGGAATTGACGAAACTCGATGACAGCTACGTAGCGGGAGTGCGAGTTTTTGTCGAGTGCCTTTCTGAGGGGAGATGGTTTCGGGGATTTGGGACGGCGGTTTACGTATACTGTGATCCGAAGAAAATATTTATTTAAGGACCTTGGCATTATTTCGTTTTTTATTCAAAGCAGTATATTATTTGAATTTTGGAAATTATATTGTGAGATGTTAAAGAAATGAATTTAAATTTTTGTAACGAACGTTTTTTATTTACTGGGTCGTAAACCACTCTTTTAATCATAAAAATGATTTAGTATAGATGTTATTTCGCCAACAAAGAAGGGGAGTATAACTTGTGGGTTCTCAAATTCAGCGAGGGTCGGAAAGTTGTTCGATACTAAACACCATCTGTAAATCGATTGTATAAATTGTATCACTTTACGCGTAATATGTACTGTGTTTAATAATTTTATTGCAAGCAGTTGTTACGAAAACTTTTTTGTAAGTAGAATGAGAAGCAAATATTATAATTTATTTTATTATTTGAAAATTGTGGAAATTGACATGAAGATAAATATTCTTAACTCTGAAAAATGGTTCTAAAATTTAAATAATTATTTAGACGCGGAAAAGACGATAGTAAATATTACAATGATGAGCACAAAGTAACACATATACGAAAATCAATTACAATTTAAATAATATTATTTACCCGCGGAAAAAAAAATGATAGTAAAATTACAGTGATTAGCAGAAAGTACCACATTTTTTTATTACCAACTGTTTCAGTCCAAAAAATATATACCTTTTCATTTAACCATTTTCCACAAGAAATGTACACGTGCCTTATAAGAATCAATCATCCCCTCCCAAACAAAGTAAAACCTTTGTTACGGCCCGCTAAAAAGCCTATCCAGCAACAAAAAAGCAATAAACAAACGGAAAGATCGCGGCAGCCTTTAAACTCCGCGGCGCAGGCAACTTTCACGCTCTTTTCCCGTAAACCCGCGATCCGAATGGGGCCCCCCCTCGAAGCCGGTCCCACGAGAAAGCACCGCTCGGCCATTGGGCCCCGTCTCTCTCTCGCAGCCCGCGTGTCCCTTAAAAGGTCCTTGGCGCGAACGTTCCAGACGCGCGACACAATGCACTGCTTGCTCGCTTTCGTTTGTCGCTTGCGCCCCGTCGGTACGGAAGGCTGCGCGCGCGCGCGCCGAATGCATTAGGATTTTTTTCTTGACCATACGGGAGGATCGGGGGACACGAGTCGCACACTTGCTCCGCTAGATGTGTTGCGTCACCCGGCGGCTATGCGGAAAGAAGGGGGATGATATTGTCCGCGGGTGTATGTATATGGTTGCTTAAAAATTCGCCGCCTTTTGGGGTGTTGCAAATTTCTGCTGTTGGGTAAGCAGCGCTTGTTTACCGGTGTTTCTACACGCGGTAATGGGAATGTTATATGGAGTTTTTGCGGATTTGCATTTAATGTTAAGGAGATGCAGAACAGAGCGGACCGCCGCGCGATTACGTAAAAGAAAAGCGATAAATTGGAATAGTTATTCCTACAAATATGAAAGATTCATCGTTACGTAATGGGCATTGAATATTAATCAATTTATTTTCCGCTGGAAACTGCGTATTGAATGAATTAACTCGCGGTTTATTAATTACTCGACCGAAGTCACGAGAAAGAGAGAAGCAAAAAATATCGTCTGTAAACGGAAAAATAAACTATCTATTTATAAAGAGAAAACACGAGCGCGCGCATTGAAAAACAATGATTCGGCGAAGAAGGCAGGCGGCAGCGTTCGCTCGGTTTTGTCGGGGCCCGCCTCCCGCGAGCGCTTCGAAAAAGAGCGTGAAAGAAGCATTCGAAACTTCCCCGACGCGCGCGAAAGAAGTTCGGGGTCAAGCTCGCGCGACAGATCGGACTCTCCCGAGAGGCTCTCCCGAGAGTGGCGGCTAAACGACTTGCCTCGGGATGACGTGGCCGTAATTTTAGCCTCCGCGCGTAACCCCCTCCCGGATTACGCGATTATTTTTAGCAGTTGCCACCGTCTCGCAAAGTGTTCGCGTTTATATCGACGACGCAAGCGCCGTTTTGCGCGTTCGACGCTCGAGTATTTAATCGTATCTGGGAAACGCTGTGATTCTCCGCGAAGTCCGAGCTGTTTTTGCTGCTTCGGCTGTTGGAAGAGCGAACGAGTTTGGGTTGTTTCGGGGGATTTTCGGATTTAGAGGGTCGTCGAGGATTGCGTTGGTCAATTTGGAATTGGATTTTTTGGCTTTAGAAAGAGGAAGTGGAATTTATTGATTATGATTTCAAAGAAATTTTAAATTCATTTATGCAGGATTTCTGGGTTACTTGTTAGAGGTCAGATTTATTTTTCGAGATAAAAAATTCTGATGCAATTTTGTTTGCTTCTTTATTAAGATATTTTTGGGTGATATGTATTCTTGACAATCCTTATCACAATTTATATCAGAGAAGATTTAATATTTCAAAGGGGGTGAATCAAAAAAGTCAGCTAGAACTATTAACTAAAATTAATTGAGTGAACAAAATGTGTAATACATTTTTTTTAATATGCTTTTAATTAAAATTTATAGCATGATACAGTTAACCATATTTATATATATCATTTGAATACATCTTAACAAAAAGCCATCGATTTGACGCAAAGTTAATATTAATCTAGTAAGATTTCCTTTAATAAAATTTTTTCCATATTTCAGTCACTTAAAATGGACATCATTGCAAGGTAAACAGCAACACTGTCAGCAAAAAGCGAGCACGTTAACTATCAGATTTCAAGCTCAGCATCAAATTCCTCTATTCAAAGAACAAAAAAAAATCTAAGCAAGCAAAGAGCGCGCAAACACCGCTGCTCGAGAGCCTCCGCAAACAAGCTTAAAGCAGGCCTGAACGTTAGCACCAATTCCTCATCGCTAAACGGGACTCAAGTTCGCGGCGAGAGAAACTCGCAAATCATCGTCGTCAGGCCTTATCGCTTTCATGACGCCCGGCTCGACGTCTTCTTGTATATTCTCCTCGGCGCGTTGCACACACCGCGGTCCGACCCACCGCTTACGCAATCTCGCCGATTACGTCCATTCGCGTTGGCCGGTTTCTTCCCTCCCGAATTCCTCCTCTCGTCTCTGGATAACGAGCGGAGGCACCGCGTGTGACGCAGAGAAGATCGCGCTTTCGCGCTCCTCTTTGCTTACAAACACCGATATATATCCCGGGAATTGCATATTTCTCCGCGAAACGGGAAAAGGTCGGCGGCGGCGATCAAACGCATTTTCGAGCGGTGGAAAAAAAAAGGCCGCGTTTCAGATTTCTAATCGCGAGCGCCGCGCGCTTTGTGCAGCGGGCCGCGAAAGCCGACGCGCGTCCGCATGCCGGCGCGCGGCGGCGGCGGCGGCCTCGCGTTACAATTTTTCCCCAGGTGAATTCTTAAGTGCGCGAGCGGCGGCCGCCTAAAATAGCACGCCCGGAAAACGGCTCGACTTTGCCTCCTAATCGGCGCGCGCGAGGTGATTTTTTTTTTACCTTTACAAGCGAATTCTCTTTTTCGGCCTGGAACGCGATTGTGGCGAATCGTCGGTGTGAATGAGAGCTTTGCTTATCTTCGCGCACGCAAACGATGCGAAACGATATCAATCTCTTGAGTCATTCAGTCAACAAGGCGATCAAAATTCCAGTTTTGCAAATAAACTCCGTCCTGTCGCCTATACCCGTTGTCGATTTTTCAATCGAAATACCGAAAACATATGTGCAGACCTTTACGGGAGTCCGATCCAGTTTCAAGAGTGCACCGCGCGATCTCGCAGTCGGTCCTTAGCGGAAAGGCAGTGTCTTACATAATCCTCGAAACGAGGCGGTGCAGCCACCGCGGGGTCGAATATTTGCGCTAAACGTCGTGGAGTCTGAAACCGCGCGCGCGACACATATATTCTCCCAGGCTCGGGAGGCGCGCGCGAATATGCAAATGAGCCCCTTCTACGCTGGCTCGGTCTCTCTCGTCGGCACATGGGATCGCGAAACCGCTTTATAAGGACACCTGCGGGCGTCGGGAAAAAAATATACTCACGCTATTGGAGGGCGCGTAGGTATTGGCGATGCTGGAGAGAAAGTCCTGGCTGACCCGGGAGCTCTGGGAGGCGGCGCTGTCGCTGGAGACGCTGCTCGAGCTGTCGTAGAGCACGTCCGGCACGTCCAGCTTCATGTCTTAAATTCCAGGAATGTTCGGGACAAACGGCAAGCGGGAACCAACAAACAAACAACACTGTGCAGTCGGCGATATATAGGTTATGTGCGCGATTCCCCTGGCTCGCGCGACGCGGATGACGTCTGCGGATGGCCTCTTCTCGGAAAAGCTCCGCTCTCGCGCTCTCCGATAAGTGTCCGTGAGCTGGCGGGAGGAGGGAGCGGCGCAGCCACTCTCCTCTCTCTGGATCCTGGACGTTTACCTCTCGGGCCACACTGCTGCTGCTGCTGCTTATTGCTGCCGCCGCTGCTATTCCGTTGCGGATGCAAAACAAGGTGCGCTGAGCTGCTGGCGGGGAAGGCTCTTTCTCGAAAAGCGCGTTAACACTAAGCCCGCTGACTTGGCCGATGAGTCACGCCTGACGGGGGAATACCTCGAGGCGGCGCGCCAACCACACACGCACGCTGCCCTCTCGGTTCCCTCGTGGCCGTGTGTGCGTGCGAGCGCCTTCTCTGTTTTTAGGTTAGCCGAGCGCACGGGGGGAAAGAGGACGGAGAGAGAGCGCGAGGCGAAAGCGTACGAGTGGAGGCGAGGCGGGACGAAGCCGTGCATGATGTCACGGGCTATATATAAAGCGCGAGCGAAAGCAGCCAATCGCCGGCCGCACGTGCTGGGCCGACTGCTCCCGCGCGAGCTTTGAAAAGCGGGACACTTGTGGCGACGCCGCGGGCTGGCAGGTGCCCTTCCGTTCGGGGAAAAAGGAAGCGCTGCGCTGGTTCAAATTTGCTTGTAGGAGCTTAAAGAATGTTGGTTTTGTTTTTAATAAACAGCTTGCTGTATTTCTCTTTTACTAAAAAGAAAAGTAAATCCGTCTATTTTAAAAGCGCATTAGGACTGCCGCATATAAAATAATCTTAAACCTAGTTTCGGGTTGTAAAAATTTGGTCTAAGTAATGCAATTTTAGTTTACGAGTGCTCGGTTGCATCATTTTACGTGCCTCGTAATAACAGTAATTGAAAATTTTGAATAGCTGAATAGCTTGTTTTTTTGTCTAATTATGAAGTAGACGATAAGAATAGCACACTCGATTTTACGCGCTTATCTGTTCGTAATGTAGCGCTGCCTGATAAGTTTATTGAATTCCGCGAGTTTCAAAACAGGTGTTAAAAAAGAATCGCGAGCTAATTCTGAACTCGTTGCGGAAATTATTGGTAAATAAAGGAAAATCTCATAATGCGATACTCGCTTATTTAATATCACAATTACAAGAGGGAAATGAGCTCCAATAAATGTTTTATTGTTGCGCACTCGAACGTGTAACATTTAAAAGTGGACATTTACGTACTACACTCGAGTCGCATATAAGATCCGTATCTGGCTTTTATTATCACACTTACGCTATTATTTTTGCACCGGCATACGGCCGCGTAATTACCGTAATGAAATCATTTCTATATCAGAGCTGAGCTCCAATCTAGCACAGCCAAATACTGTACACCAATTCGATCTTATTTAAATTTATTAAATCTATAATCAGCTTATTCACTGCGTTCTTAATAGAATTAACTCAATCTTTATCAATCGCTGTTTATAAACCCTTCTTCGTCATCTGTCCAATTATGCACTGACACCCGTATTTTATTAAATTTTATTATGGCCTCATTACGAGATGACGTACCATAAAATGATCAAGCTCCAGACACTTTTTCCTCCTTTTTTTAAGCTAAAAATAAAAGTCGCCTACATTAACTTTCCCCGACATTGAAAAAAACTAATGGTCCCGGCGTTAATCCCCAACAGCATCCCCTACTGTACGCAAAACGTGCCCTCTGCAATCAACGTTCAAGCTTCATAAATTCCATTACCTCCCGCGAGCAACTATACCGCGCTCGAATCTCGCGTGCAGCCCCTGCCCCGGGCATATCAATCAAGCAATTAAAAGCGAGCGCGGTGCCCGCGAGATTTCGAGAGGAGGAGAGGACCGGGAACCGGCCGGCCGGCGCTTCCAAGAACCGGCGACTGAGTCACCGCGGGGCTCGTGGGCGGGAGAAGCAGAGGAGCGCACTGACTCACCCGCCTGCTATGCCGAGACTGCACTCTCGCTCTCTCTCTCTCTCTCTCTACCGCCTCGCGCTACCTCACTTTTTTCGCCTACCTGTTGAGGGCGGATGCCGGGAACCACGTGCCGGGGGCTTACCAGGCCACTTCCGCGAGGAGGATGGAAGGATCGTTCTTTCGTCTTTCGGGAGGAAAGGCGCGATGCGGAACTCGAGCGGGAATTCTGCGTACGTTAGATTAGGCTTTGTTAAGTTTCGAGTGATTTATGACCGCGCGAGAGAGCAGTTTTAGCGATTTGAAAATTGCTTTGACTTTATTTATAACGATGCACTGCAACTAGTATAGTGAAATGAGCATTTTTTTTTGCTTCGGGAAATTATACACCTGAGCGGCCTGTTTAATGTTCTAAATAAGTTATTAGTTGTGCTCATGTGCACAATTTTGATTTATTACACGTTCACGTGAAGCTTAGTACTTAAAAATGATTGTAAACAGATTTTTTTAATAATATAATTAATATTTACGTATACAGTATACTTCTATATTTATGTGCTTATAATTTTATGCTTTTAACCTTCTAATGAACGGTGATTTCATTGAAAATATTTATTCTTTTTCTAAAAACATTGTCAAGATATTCATTAAAACATTGACACAAGAATAAAAGACCTTGAAATTCTCGTACTGATAACGCCTTGGCTCTGTTGCACTACTTTCTGCAAAAGAAAGAAATTTCCCCGCAGAATAAGTATAATACTTCAAAAAAAAAAAAAAAAAAAAAAAAAAAAAAAAAAA
>UCOL01003658.1:0-17883 GCA_900474335.1 Ormyrus nitidulus | reverse complement strand
TAGTTTAGCTATAAATATGCTGATATGCCAAAAATAGCTTAGGAACATGATTTTTGTGATAATGAAAAATGCGAACATCAAATTAGAAGTAAATAGTGGTACGGGTGTCGCGTCGTCTGCTTACCCACCCAATTTCCCTTATTATTTAGCGATGACCGAGTCACTCGCCTCAGCTCCAATAACCGAAACAAACGGAATTCTCTCCTAATAAAAGTAACCCAAACGAAGTAACCCTCGATCTACTTTCGCTTATTAAATACATCGCGCGATTTACTGCCCTTAATACTCGAGCATCGCATAAATCAAACCGTCGCCGCGGCCGGCGTACGCAGACCGTCCACACCGATCTCGACATTAAATCTAAAGTATTTCGAGCGGGGGGGCATTTCCGGTGCGTCGCCGCGCGAGTCAAGCCTCGTAATTAGAAAGAAAAGCATTAGTCGAGCGTAGGAAAAAGGGCCCGAAAGCGGAAGCGACCCCTCGCCGAGGAAAAGCCTGCTAGACCATAAACAAGCGACTTCGTCAATTGAGGGGGGTATACAGAGGTTAACGACCTTTCCATACATCCGTGATGGCTTGACCCACGGCAGCTTTTGGAAAATCGATGACTGCGCTTTACGGGGCCCTTTATTCGCTGCAGACGACGAATATTTGATTAAGGTCGAGCGTCTGACTTCCGCGATTTGACGAGCGCTTCGGACGGAGTCTGCTTCGGGGGGCTATGCATGTAGTTTTGCTGTATTTCTCGCGTTCCGAACTAATGATTATTGGTTTGATTTGCGTCAAGCTGCAGCTGGGATATGCGAGTAACGGCAAACATTTTGGTATATGCATTCTGTTTGTTTAGCGAGACCGTTGCAGTTGTTGCGATAACAATTAAGGATTGATCATAGCAACTGATTTATTAGTTCATAAAATTGATTAAACATTTGAATTAGTAGAGCTTTGGACGCCAATTTCATCACAAGCGGATTATTTAGCGATGAAAAATAAATGTTTAAAGATATAAAGTCACGAGTGCAGTAATCATCTATAATATTATCTTCTCATTTAGATTGAGAATGATTTTGAATATCAATTTGATACTAATTCTTGATAGTATATAATTTGCTTTTAATGGAATAGGATAATTATAATTATTTTTAGAATATAAATAAATTATTCAAATTTTGAGAATCTGATTCTTAACAAATAGAGTTAGTCATGTTAACTCGAATATGTGCAGAAATTAAATCAAGGATGGATTTAATAGAGCAAATATTGAATAAGCGCTGAATAAATCAATTTGGCCTATTTCAATTAAATGAACTAATTTTATTTCAGAAAGTGACTCGAATTGAGCTGAAACTGAACCGATGATAATAAAATTTGTTTAAAAATTAAAATATTTCCAATAACTAATTTCTTGAATTTATGTAATTAAAAACAATTGTTAAATTATTAGATTCAGGTCTTTACATTACATAATCCAATATTCATGACCGCGCATTTTTCTATTATAAAATTCAAGAATTTTATTGTTAAGTGCGGTTAGGCTACGAAATTTTGAAGAAAGCAAGCATTTAAAGCGCCACTTAAATAAAATTCTTCCTCGCTGTAAAAACTTTTAAATACAAAAGCAGACACTCTTCCATTTTACATGTCAAGGCGGAGCTCTCTCTCTCTCTCTCCTGGGAGGCGACACACCTCCCTCGCCATCATTTATTCAAGGAAGCCGCGCGCACGCAGCGGATAACGAGCGAGCGGTTTCCGACTTTGATCCGACATACTGTGCAGGTCAGCTGGGCGAAGGGTTTTTCCCCGTTTTTCCAGGTGCGCGCCGCACGCCCATAAGCGCTGGACTGCGACTCCGGGGGCTAAACATGTGGAGGAAGCACGCAGATGACCAACAGCGGGTCCACTGACCACAAAGGGAGAACAAAGAGGCGCGAAACGTACATTTTAGGGGAAGTTTCGGACGAATGCTGGCCTTTTTTGTCCGAGTGGGGAAGCAAAGGAAGTTCTTGTAAATAAAATAATTCTTCGAGAATAATTTTGAAGGTCGTAAAATTTTTTATGTAATAGGTATAGATAAATATTTTATTTAGCTCGTGAAATGCGGAGAAGTTACATTTTATTAACATTTAAAAAAAAAAATCATTTTGATAACCCGGTATTTTTTTGCGTTTAAGTGATTAGGTGATAAAATCTGCCGTTTTTAAAAAATTTGGTCTACTTTACTAAATTAAATTAAAATTTCCGCTCGGACGTGCTCACGTTAAAAAGGAAAATCGATTCTTTCAAGCAAAGTTACAAAACGAAGTTGAAACAGCCAAAAAAAAAAAACATCTGATTAAATTGAAAAGTTTTTTTACCTCCAAAACGTCCAATAGACGTTAGAAGCAGCCATTAAAGCCAGAGATATCAAAAAGTCAAAAGGCCACTGCAATTTCTTGGGTAGCCTCCCATAAACAGGAGCGCGGGGATGCAATACAAAGAGCTCGGCCAAGGAACTGCTCCGCGCCGTGTACTTAATCGCCGGCGTTTTATTTGCGCGACTCCGTAGTGGCATCGCATTTCCGCTAGGATGCATCAACAGATTGCCTCTCGGCGGACGGCGGCGAAAAGGGCGCCTCGCTGCAGCGCGGAAGAAAGCCGTAGCTCTCCCGGCGCAGCGCAATATCCCGTCTCTGGTGCACGCGAGACTCTCGCCAAAGACGCGGAGAGCAGCCGCGCCGCGCGAGAGACAATGAGAGAGGGGAAATCTATCGGGGGCAGCGCCGAAAAAAGCGAGGGCTTTATGCCGTATTGCGAATTGAAGCCGGGAATAATTGAGTCGACTTTTTCAGCTGATGAGCTTCCGTCGCTCGTCGCCGGAGTGTTTAATGAGAAGCGCCGAATCGATTTGCTGGCTAGTGCACTTTCACTGGCTGACGGTTTTACGGTTTGCACTTATTGTATTGTGACCAGCGAAATGATTTCTCGTTTTTCATGTCGTTCCAAAGTTGCAGGAATTTTTCAGCGAAGATCAAGGTTTGTTTCGCTAAATATATCCGAGATATTGACGTCTGCTCGGCTATGAGAATTAGGAATAAAGGTAGAAGGATCTCGAAATAATTATGCAAATTATTTATTACATTAAATTTTTTATATTAAAATAAGAGCACTGGACGAGTAGAATAAAAAAAACTTCTTTGGTCGATGAGCGGGAGCCGCTCTCAGCGAGGGTCACTCCTAACCTGAGACGGCTAAAGGCCCAAGAGGACGCGTGTCCCGGTGATCGGCTGGCGATCGAGTGTCGCGAGCTCACCGCCTCGGGGTGCGCCAGAGTAGGGGTGAAACCCCACGACTTGCGCGGCCTCTGATTGGCTGATCGCCGAGGCGCCCCGGATCGGCAGCGGTTTCACCCTAAGCGCCGGAGCTCGGGATTTCCGCGGAAGCGAGCTCGGGCGACGAGCGCTACGGGGAAAGAGTCGCTCGGCAATTTTAACTCGAAAAACGATACGTTTTAATTTGAAAATTATATTATATTTTATTTTCTGCGTGCAGCAATATTATTAATTGTAAAATATGATATAATATATAGTATTAAAGTATGAAACGTAAGAGATTAATTTTAATTTGTACAATATTGAACGTAGTCAATGTCTGTAGGATCGAATTTCTTATTGAAATATTGTTTAAAAGTTACCGAATGATTCCACGAAGATCCTTTAGAACGATAAAGTAAATAGTTCAGTTAATTTTAAGCATAAGTAAAGCTTTCAATTTTACTCGTATTTTATTAACGAATGTGTTATTAAATTATTTATCTAGAAATTTTTAAACATCAGAATAATAGCCATATGATATGCAGTTTATTGCTTTCAGTGATTTCACTTGTTGAGAAATCGAAAAAGTGAAAATTCTTGTTTTATGGAGATAATACTAAAGATTCCGACGAAATTATAAAATTTTTCGAGCAACCTTTTAAAACTCCAATTTATCCGAGCGTAAAATGCGAAATTAACGTCATAATAAAGCCTCATTCCGTCTGTCTCCGAGATAAATTGAATCCCCAATCGCGGGGCAAAAATTCAGCTTTTTAAAAGGGCAGAAGCTCCTCGAACCTCCTTAACATTAATTAATAGGAAAAAAGCCTCCCGGCTCGCGGTGCAAATCTCAAAAACGAAAGTCTGCCAGGTAAGCAGGCTCATTATAATTTGCGCGTTTCCCAATCAAAAAGCAACTCGACGGCTGCAGTGGCAGCAGCCTCCGCTCGGCTGTGGGGTCAGGGTCTCTCCCCGCTAAAAAAAAAAAAAAAAACGGGGGAAAGATCCCCGCGCACCGAAACGCATCCATTCAGCCGATCTAAAGGGAAGAAAAGAAGGCAGCTCTCTCGGTGTACGTATGCCCTCGCATCTCATCAGAGCCACTCGTTATCTCCATTCTCCGCGAAATGAAAGACACGGATTACGCCCGTGACTGGCACTGCTGTATATACGCCACGAACACGCACAAAGGAGAGGCGCATGCAGGCCCCCTCCTATATCTATATACGCGGCGAGCGTGGATCCGTCGCGCGACGACGACGACGAGAGAACGGGAATCGCGCACGTGAACGCCAAGGCAGCGTGCAGGAGGGAGAGGAGAGAGAGAGAAAAGTTCTCGAACGCGCGCCGAGAGAGAGAGCGGAGGAGGAGCTGCTTTGATTCGACCTCCAGCGCCTCCAGTCTTCCTCCGCCGAGAGCCGTTCTGTTCTGTGTTGCCCGATGCAGGATCTGCCTTACTGACGGACGAGAGTCGCAGGAGAGCCTCGGTCGGTGGAGGATGAAATCATAAATCATTCTTTTGGGGGGAACCGAGGCGATATCGATCGCTGTACGAGGAGGACGAGGAGAGACGCGGAGGCTTTAATCGTGTAATAGATGAAAGGTACTGCTGCTTCGGTCGCCGATTAATGTCTCTCGATGCTTTTTGATGCTTTTGTCAGGAGCGATTTGTTTCCCGTTGGCTGATTTCGTTTCGACTTATAAATGGCGGCTGAAGAATTAAGGGACTCTATACTCAATTTTCGTCAAAGACCATGCCATTTGTGGACTGTATTCGTCGATCGTAATTTAAAAGTTCAATTTTCCGATAAGAGTTCTTCAGCTTTTTCGAACTTGTTCGAAGAGCACGACTGTTGTGAGTGGCGTCGTAAAAGAAAATGAAACGCTTGTAAAAATTTTTGACAAATGTCCGTACACAACGGTATCGATGTATACTCTGATGAACATATTCAAATTTTAACCTTTATAACACGCTCATTTTGTAGGTTGAAATTTGAATGCGTTCCCGATAGGATGTACGCGGAGTAGTAGTGGGTGTCGTTTACATGAGAATCATATCGACGAATCTCTTATTTTCATAGAGATGAGCATGAACTTATTACAAACTGCGACTTTAAGCGCAAGAGTCCATTACCATTTGCATCGTGGAAAATGCTCCTAATCGAATAACGCATTCGAAATGATAAGCAAAAATTTCATCAAGTAAAGTAGAAGCGGTTAAATGTATATCTTTCTTTTAAAAAGGAAAGGGACTTTATCAAAAACTTTCCTCTCCTTAAAAGCGTACCAGATTTCGCCGCCGAAGCAATTTGTCCCGCGCGGTTTTTCCGGAGCGAGGCACAGATTTTTTCCGCGGAAATTAGTTCAGTAAGTGTACAATTTGAAAAAACGTTTGAGCGCAAAACGCGACCTGCCTCTATGCACTTCCCAGGCTCAAAGTCGCCTGTGAAATTTCCGCAAAGCGACTATATGCAAAATCTCAAAGAAAGCTCGAAAGCTCGCGCGCATAAAGGATCGCAGATTATACGTAGACGCAGAATCAACTTAACCCGGATTAAGCCGGACCATTCTGGCGGCTGCGCGGGAAAAAAAAATAAAGGGCGAAATAAAATTCAAGAGCGTAAAAAAGCGCTAGAAGGCCTTAGGAGCCTCGGAGCCGCGGAAAAAGGCAGCGGCGGCACAAAAGACAAGGACTCCAAAGGCTAAAGCGTGAAATTCAAAAGCAAAGGAGCTGCTGCCGCGGCGCTGCACTTTGATTCGTTTCTGTACCGAGAGCGATTTTTTGCTCCGCCGAGATCGACGCTCCACATTCCGTCGGACGCGTAAACACAACCGCGCGTCTTTAAAAGTTATTAGGGACGCGGATTCTTTTGAATTTTCCAGCTTATACATATATAGGGATATGTATAGGGATCGGGTTCAGAGGTCGGGGGGAAAGAGGCACCAGTTCGTAACGTGGCCGCACCTTCTTTGATGGACGTTTCTTTCGCGCGCTGAAATGTACGAGGCTTCGACGTACCGCCGCGGCGCTTTACTGTTACACGTTTTTTCCGCGCAGATAAATTTCAGTGCGACCGCGAGAGCCGAGTGTGTCTACGTTCCCTCCGACAGTTGCTTATCCATCATTCATTATAGACGTACATATACCTTTGAATCACTTTCACCCGAGAATAAAAGGATATGTATTTACGTCGTTGGCTCCTCGCGATGGCGGGGGGTACTGTTATATTGGATTTTAGACGCGTAACGGAAAGGCTCGATGACAATTACGAATTAAATTCCTCGAAGGCTCACGGAAAATCTATCGATCGCTTGGGTATATAAATGTAGCCGAGCAAACGTTTTGCGAAATGTTTTAAGGAGAATGTAAGAAGTTATTAATGTTTATTATTATCTCAACGTTGGCGGAGTTGTCATAACTCGAGAATATTTCACAGCTGTTAAGCCGCTTTTTGGTCAATAAAATAATCAAATAAAATCTTAGTTTACTAATTTGGTTTGTTATTATAATAAGACTACATGTACGAGGACTTGAGGTTGTATACATGTATACAGCGTAAAAAAGTTTATCGCATCAGAACTCGTTTTGCCGTTGATGCAGCAAATTTTACAATGCTTTTTTTGGCTGCGATAAATCCACGAGTTTAATACTTCACATAAATTATTGTTCTTAAGTTTGATAATATCGGACGCTTTATAATTATTGCTCTTTGTAAAAAATGTAATAATGTTCGGTTCATAATTCTTTATTCCTCTTCCAAGCTCTTGAATGAAGCAAATCAGAATAGGAAATTAGAAAAAAATGTTTCGTAACAAGGTAATCTATTTTATTAGAATATAATGCAACAGGTCCGTGTAAAATTTTATCCTAAATTATACTACGTTGTAAAACTAAAGTTGAAGGGACCCAATCGTTTTTTTTTTGATGGTTTTCAAAGTTTTCTTATAAAATTTGTTATTACAATATGAATTTTACGAGTCTGCACGAAAACACACAATATGGTTATTTTACAGGATTATAAATAAAACTAAAAAAGTTTGGTACACATAAAGATTTTACAAGATATTTTTCAGGTCAAAAGGTCTAAATGACAAACGCGCTCAAAATGTGTTTGATCAAAGGCTTTAAACATTTCGACCTAATTTATCTCGGCTCGAAATTTAGGGTGGAAAATTTTATCGGATAAATTAAAAACATACACCCTTTAACATCGCAGTCAAAGAGACCCCGGAAAAAGGCAAGCCCCTCTTTCTCCGTTGAATTTCCATCAAATGAAAAAGCCAATGAAACAATTGCCGAAGGCTCGCGTCGCAATCTCTCAAACGAAAAGGCAGATCCTCCCGCTCGGAATAACAATCGCTCTCGCTAATCCCGCCGGTAAATCCTCGCTTTGACCTACTCCCCGAAATGAGCGTTTTCCCCCCCGTTTCCGTCGCTTTGGATCCTCGAATTAAAAGGCCGCGGCGAAATCCATGCCTCGAACGTCGCCCGTAAAACCTCCTTAAAGCCTTCTCTCTCGGGGCCTTTGCGCTCCCGACGGAGGGTCGGTCGGTCGGTCGCTCGGTGGCGCGGGTGCAGAAAACCCGGCGCTCCTCTCTCTCTCTCTCTCGCTCGCTTTGCGCCTGCCTGCGTCCGCGCCGTGTGCCGAGTGGCAGGCAGGCAGGCACACGGAGTCGCATGCAGCGGCGGCGGCGGCGCCCCGAGTCTGCCTCCCCACCAGAGGAGAGACAGCGGCGGCAGCTACTCTCTTTCCGTCGAACGCCACCGCCGCCAGTGTTCGCTCGGGAACGCGCGGCCGCGCGTCTCTGCGCCCTGTTTTTATATTGTGTGCCGAGTGCCCGCCGTGTGTATCTCTCTGTCCGTCTGTCGTCTCTGTGTGCTCCGTCTTGGGATCGTACTCGTCCTCGTTCTCCTCCTCGCGGACGAGTCCAACCAGGAGCGGGAGGAAGCTTCTTTTCGCCTCTGCAGCAGCCACATCTCGTTGGGAAAGGTGCGTTTCTGCCAGTCTAGGAGAGCTAAGCGCTGCTCTCTGCGCCGCTGCCGCTGCCGCTGCTGCTGCTGCTGTGCCCGGCAGTGAATGACCTGATGCTCGAATGCTGCAAACGGGTTCTCGCTCGCTGAGAGTGGGGCTCCGGTACAATGCCTTTTTTTTCGTTTGCCGCCGCTGCTGCCGCTGCACCGCGGGTGTCATGTGTGTTTTCTTGTGCGTTTGGCGCGGGATTCGGAGGATCGCCTCTGGATTCTGGCTCGGCGGGATCGGAGAACTCGACGAGGAAAGTGGAACGTTTTCTATCAAGTATCGGGGCAGTCGGAGCGATTTCTGCGGGGATCCAATTTTATTCGGGGGATATGTGTTAACTTTCGGTATAATGACTTGGCGAGTCCGCGAGGAAATATTTTGAGGAGTTTTTTCATAACTCGGAGTTGCTTACGAAGTGTAATTTAAGTTTCCGAATAGACTTCAGGCTGCATCCTGCTTACAATAACTTTGGAGAATTTCAATTACACAGTTGTTTGCTAAAACTAACTTTTAGCTGGAATATAATCGCTTTAATTAACTTATCTTCGTATACTTTATCCCGAGTGCAACAATACCTCGCAATGTCATTTTAATTTACAGACTGAATTAAAAAAAAGACAAAAAAGCTTTTAAGCTTGTTTTTCCATTCGCGTAATAAGCAATTAAAACGGAGCTCACTTTTTCTACGGCATTCCTATAATTTGATTATACATTTGAAAAGAGTTACGTCGGAATCAAATGACAATTACATTCTTCCGCCGCTTTAATTAACGCATTTAGAATGTAGCTTTTTATTCACACTCCAGCCGTGTCATTCACAGTTATTTTACAAAAGGTCGTTCACTGTGCATCGCCGCAGTGCATCCCATGTCGTATAGTAGCTCTTGCTGGAGAGGCTTTTGTTTGATTTGGCTTAAAAATTTTCAATGTCAGATTTCACGGGCATTTTATTTTTTTGCGCAGTCGGCAAATGTAATTATTGCCGTACTTGATAAAATGCCACGAAAAAGTCATAAAGTGAACTTTACTGCTTTTTTCATTAATTCGATAGCCGTGGATTATGTAAACAGCGGTAGTAATCCCGTAGAAAATACCTGCCAACAAAGGAACATTTTTTTTGTAAAAAGCACTGAAACTCGAAATAATTAAAAACGGAGTATCGATTCGGTGACCTTTATTAGAGTGAAATTCCGTAAAACAGCGCTCGTTTAATTAATTTAATTGAACCGCTTTAATTAAGAACGCGTTTATTAAGTAAATTATGCCAATGTTGAACGAAAAATTACATTGATCGACCTGCAACATTGTAAACACAATTCGGCCGAAATGTTTCTCATACCTATGAGACCGTAAAAGCGTAATATTAATCGCGAAATTTTTCACACAGTCTGAACCAAAAGCGCAACTCTATAATCCATTCTTCGCGCGGCTCGCCTACATAGAACATATAACACTAATTACGAAATTTTCGCACGTCGCACTCGAACCTATATCCCAACTAAATCTACAAAATTTATTTAAAAAGCTCCGAGTCGGCAAAATCGAGAGTTTAAGAAAAAAAAATCAACAGGTCCCGCGAACGTATCATTTCGCGTTACGGTTCGTCGTCGGAGGGTCGGCGACCTCCTCTATTAATTTCGAGAAAAAACGTCTATATAATTACGGAGAGCTACCAAAAAATCAGCGGCGGAAGAATCTCCGCGGCGTCGATTATCGAGCGAGAGGGCCACCGAACGACCCCCCCTCACCGCGGTAATTGAGAAATTTTCCGTCATTTTACGAGCTCCCCTAATACCCACGTAGATAATCGTAAAAGACGGCCTTAAACACACACTCGAAAATGCCGCGCGCGGCGAGGCTCCATTAAAAGCTCTCTCGCTCTTTCGGACTATCGGCTTTGTTTGTCCGTGCAGAAAAGTGTTTTTGCCGCTGGCCGCCAGCGTGAGAGAGACGCTGTAGTACGGCGTCGGGCTCTCGGCGTATATAATATACCGTCGAGCTGCAGCAGCAGCAGCAGCAACGGCGGCTGTGGCGGCGGCACAGCAGCGCCGAGTGAAAGTCCGTTCTAGGCTCTTTTCGTTTGCCGATCGAACGATTCCGATCGGGGCTAAGAGCCGAGAGCGCGAGCTGTACGTTATGCCGAGAGAAAGAGAGAGAACGCGAGGCGCGAGGCGGAGGTATATATATATATATGTGTGTGCGCGCGCGCTCCGGGAGAAAGAGCCGCCGCGGATTCCGCCTGTTTTCGACCTTATTCTTTTGTCCTAAGCCTCGTCGGCGGCATCGCCGAATATATTATCGAAGGCCGCCGTCGCTCTGCCTCTTGGGGCTTTAATTTTTCGGAGAGCTTCGAGGATCGAGGATGCCGATTGAAAGTTTCGTCGACGGGGGAGAGGGCCGGCCTTTTACTTGCGAAACATCTTTCGCGCTGTGCGCGAACGAGTATATATCGAAATGGTTTGTCTATTTTAGGTTTCGCCGATCGCGCGGAATATATATATATATATTCGAGTTTGATTTATCGATATATAAATTTATTATTCGCGGCTCGAAACGGCGGAACGAGAGCTTGCAAAATTTATTGAACGAGGTAAAAGTGGGACGCTAATATAAAAGCGAATTAAACTGTTTTACGGTGTAAAATTAAATTTTTTCTCAATCGTTCGCCGAGCTCTTCGCGAACGAGCGAATTTAACGTTACGGTTAGAGGATGATTATTTCGAGCAGTGCGTTATTCGGATATTATACGTCTACTCGCGTACACCTCGTTGATGCTCCTCCGCGATGTGACCTGCTTTCTCGCTTTATGCTCCTTCTTTTCCTCCTCCTGCTCTGCATACAGGCTAAATCCTCGACGCGATTATGCGCGCACACGGCGTGCACGAAGCAGAAAGCACAGAAACGCTCGCGAGTCTCTCGGGGAGAGAGAGAGAGAGAGAAGGTTACGAGCCGAGGGGATATGACCCGAGAGCTACTTGATTGAGATTTGTTGTTTCGAGATCGATCCGAAGTAAGACGTTTCGATGTGCGAGGGAATCTTGGCTTTTGCGCGCTGGATTTAATGGATAATTAGTGTAAATAAGTTAGTTAATAAATTGAGGGGATTAATACGAATCTTGATAAATTTTAACCAGTTTTCGAGTAAATTGATTTTTTCGATTTCGCGAGATAATTTCATTGCAAATTAATATGCAAAAATTAATCAAACGGCTTTACACGACTTTCACGTCTTTTATTTTTATCCCGAATTTTATGCGCTCATTCAATAATAAATTTATCCAATTTATATTATTCACATCAAGCTCGTACCTCTGGCAGTAAAAAAAAAAATAAACGACATCCCAGTTCATTTTTCAAATAAAGCTCATGATATAATGATAATAATAAAATTCGACTCCCGAGTGGGAGCTGCAGAAAAAAGAGAGCCGAGAGATAATATAACAATCGAAGGCATCCATAAATGCCCAAAACGAAACGACACTGAAGTATAGGCAGGGGCGAAATGAGCGAGAAAAGTATATCGATGGTAGGCTCGTTCTTCAATAATGGCGCAGCGGCGCGGGGAATGGACAAGTCGAAATCCATTAGTATTTAACGAAACTTAGCAGAGAGGATCGAATAAGAGCGCGGCGCCATTGTTTCGCTGAAATAAAATGCCGTGGAATTAATGTGCATTCGATGCTGTAAAAGTATCGATAATAGCGAAACGTTAAGCGGAAAATGAAAATAGATTGAACGGTAATACTCGAACAAAAATATTGAAACTAAAGAGTAGAAAATCTCTGTATTATAATTATTATTTATCATATTATTCAGTGTAAATAAAAATATTAGCAACGGTACCAAAATAGATTGAATTCCCAGCTCGCCGAGTGAAAATTGAAATCCCTGCCGAGCGTAAATTTTAAAGGGCGAAGCCTCTCGAGCGCGCAGGGCTCCGTTATTATTGAAAACTCATCTGAGGATCGAGGCCCGCTCCGGAATGCCCGAGCGAAATCCGAGAAGGAACGGTCTGAAAAATATTGAATAAATAAGGCGGCAGGCAGGCAGCAGCAGCGACAGGTGAGAAAGACCGCGGCGCGGCTCCCCTCGCGAGCAAAAATGTCGCGCGGCGCGAACAAAAGAAGGAAACTCGAGACTAATCGGCCGCGCGGTTCGAGACACAACTCCGCGTCTCTCTCTCTCTCTCTCGGGGAACGCGAAATCGATTGTCACGGGCCTGCGGCGGCTCGCGGGAAATTCTCTCTCTCTCTTTCCTCCCTTTTTCTTGTGTACTGAGGCCGCAGCCGCCGCCGTCGCCTCTCCCGTTCCCCGCGACAGAAGAACTCGCCGAGCCGCTCTCCGTCTTTCACCTGCTTTCGGCTAATGAGCTTTTATTATCTCTTTGCCCCGGTACTTGGAAGGAGTGTTATTTTTAGTTCGACGCTGGTATGCGGTTTTCGATCTTCTTTGCTTTGGTATTTTGGTTTTTGATCATTTTACTTTGTCAATCGAACAAACAGGTGTCCGCTGGGTTTGTGCATTTGAATATTTTTATAACTTTAAAGTGGTACTTATCGCGTTAGTCATACTTTCTTCGACACAATGAGCAGTGCAGATTTAGATACTCGGCCGTTTCTCCTTTAGAAACACCCAATCTAAATCGTCGACGCAGTCGTTTATCCCGGCGACCCAAGAAAAGCCTGCAACTTGTCGTCCAGATCCAGCGATACCGACATTACCCAACCGTTCCAAACACAGGCGCACATCGGATTTTACGACTTACAAGCGCACTTTATCCTCTAATATTCCTGCGTCCCGATTGCATCTGAAATCTCTCCGCCAACTTTTCCCCTCGTTCGTCCTCGGCGCCTCGCGGTGGATATTATCCAAGCGCGAGATCGCGAAAATTCGCAGCTCACGTAACGACGCTCCTCATTGTTATTATGTACCGGCGTACTCGAACGGTACGTAACTCTGCGGAATGATCCCCCAATTAACCCGGCATCGGGAGCTTGGGGAAAGAAGCGCCAATTAGCGCCGCGGACGGTCAGTCGTGCGGCGCGCGCGAAAACGATTGAAATTTCAAAAGGCCAAAGTCACCTTACGCTCCGCGGCGGAGAGGAAGAGAGAGAGGGAAGGAGTACCGTTTGTCAAAACGATCGCGAGCGCGACGGTAATTTACGACGTAAACGCGCGCCGTACAGTTACCGAGAACGCAGCGCGGCCGAACCTACCTGCTATATACTACTACTACTACTACATGCTATGTACTTTGCCGGGGTATTGCCGCGGAGTTTATAGCGCTGAAAAAAGCGCGCGAACGAAGCCGGAGCGCGCGACGACGTCGACGCGGCCCGTATAAACGAGGCGAGCGGCGCGCTGAATTTGACGCGTCGACGGGAGAGGAACGGGACGCTCTCGGGAGAGCGGAGGATATATGGCCGCTGAATTGATAATGCAGATTGCTCCTTGGCAGTTTGCTCGGGCGCGAGTTTTGCGCTAAAAGTTGGATGTGCTGTTCGTTGGCGCGCGAAAAGTAAGTTGCCGCGCGATATTTGAAATTCTGGGATAACTTTGTCGGTCAACAGAGTGAAATTTAATTATGTGAGCGGCATTTTGCTCGACTGGATTAATTAAAAGTCTCGCTGTGCAAGAATGGCTTTGTTTGATAAAATAAAGACTTTTTAGAAAAAGAATGAAAAATTTTTTAAATTTGACAACAGTAACTTTGTACGAGAAAGAATATTATTATCTAACTTTGTAAACAAGTATTTGAAAAAGCTCCTTTTATCCTTAAAAAATACCGCTGCATTTTTTCTTTAGGTCCGACTTTGCAAAGAATTTTTAGGGTCACTGATCACGAATGCACAATTCTGAAAAGATTACTTACGGTAGACTTCAGTACTTAAAAAGCCCGCTTTTAAAAGCTCCCAACAAGAAAAATTATCATTTTACTCTTTCTCTCTTTGATCTATCAAAAATAAGTACTATAACTTGCAACTTACTTCGCCTCAAAGAACTGGAAAACTCGGAAAATTAAATAAAGAAAGACGTAAAATATAAGATACCGGGAAGAATTTCTGCGCACTAAACGCGAAATACCTCGGAATACATTTCTCCTCGAACAAAATATGATTCGCTCCTGCGACGTAGAGGAAAAAGACGGGAATTACTTACGATCTCCTCGAAGAAAAAGTTAATTGAAAAAGAAGCCAGCCGAAGATCGGTGATCGTTCTTGAGCAACTTGGCAGTAACACAAGTTGTGTGTCGTGACCTCGGGGTCGCGGATTTCGATGAAAGTTCGTGAGATGTTTTCTTACAATAAATGATGGAAGAAACGTACGATCCTTAGTTTCGCCTCGCAGGCCCTTGGCCTTAAGATATTAGATAAGTTAGCAAAGTATTAAAACATCACGGGATATAAGCTTACGATAATCGCTTCGATGGATCTTTTATGCAATAGTCGGGCGATAAAAATAATGGCACTGATCGGGACGAAAAGGTACGGCGAAGGGAAGCATTATAACTTGTACAATAATGATTAAACTTGATTGTACGTAAATATGTGTTAAGTAACCGTTAGATGCAGATTTACCAAAGCATTGATGATTCGATTATTGTTTTTTTTTTATTGAATATTTTACTATCCAATCTGATTCTCGGTAATTGAATCGGATTCTTTATTCAAACGAGCTGGGAATAGATTACAGATTACAGATGGTTAAAAAAATAACTCGATTATCTAGTATCGGGAAAACTCTCACAGCGTATTATCGAAGTTGGTACGTCAAACTATAAAAAGTAATTATGAATATTAAACGATTAATCAGTGAGAAACATTGAACTTTTCATGTTTACGGGCTTATTTTACAATTCTCAATAAAGCATATACTAAATGAAGGGATTGTAGATAATAGTTTACTCCACAACTCAAGTATGATCCAAATAAAGTATTGCTTATATAGTTTCTTTTGAATTGGAACGTATTATTGCTATCCGTAGGAAAAATTCTTTCAATATTATTAAAAATTTAATAACATTGCGTACTTGTCGGCAATAATAAATGTTATATCTCAACTTTTTCGATGGAAAAACATTTTCAGATACTAATCAGAATCCTTTTCATCTCTACAATCTTCAACCACTTTACTAACTCTTTAAATTATCTATCTATACTTCATTGAGAGATCAGACACGTTCAATTGAACCGTTGTGTATAAAGCGATTGTTCCTGCATGCTAATATAAAGTTTTTGATAATGTATATTGGGTTATACCCTGATATTCAATGTATACCTCAAGTTTGGATCGCTCCAGTGGAGCAAAATTTCCAAAATTGTGATTCGTCTTACTTTTCCAACTTTTATTGGTCAAAATCAATCAGAGAAGCATAAAAAGAGTAGTAATCATGATTCTACCCCTAAACCACCCCCCAAAGGAATGAAAGTCAGGAAAAACGCAATTCGCCGTTTAACGATGAGTGTACCCCTGAATTTAAAATTTTTTGCATCTAATTAAAAGGGGGTAATGCCACAAGTGTTGGCTATCTGCGGTGTTGTCCGGAAACCACCCCTCGGGGTGCAAAAAAAAATCAAAAAATTTCAAGCGACCGTTTGACCGGCAGTGGACCCTTCGATTTCAAATTTTTTGCTTTTAATTAAAAGGGGATAATGCCACAAGTGTTGGCTATCGGCGGCGTCGTCCGGAAACCACTCCTTGAGGGTGCAAAAAAAATCGAAAATTTCAAACGACCGTTCGGCCGGGATTGCACCCCTGGATTTCTAGTTTTTTGCGTTCAATTGAAAGGGGTTAATGACACAAGTGTTGGCTATCGGCGGCGTCGTCCGGAAACCACCCCTTGAGAGTGCAAAAAGAAATCGAAAATTTCAAACGACCGTTCGACCGGGAGTGCACTCTTTCGATTTCAAATTTTTTGCTTTTAATTAAAAAGGGATAATGACACAAGTGTTGGCTTTCGGCGTCGTCGTCCGAAAACCAACCTTTGGGTGTGCAAAAAAAAAATCGAAAATTTCAAACGACCGTTCGACCGGGAGTGCACCCCTCGATTTCAAATTTTTTGCTTTTAATTAAAATTATTTTCAATTTCATTCGTCATAATAAACACTGGGTTTACGGCGCAGCCGACTGTCAAAACTGATAATATACACTGAAAAACCCTACGAAGCTGAACGGTATGAATTTCGAAGTAAATAACATCGAAGATTACTCTGACGCGTGAGACTTCGGAGTTCGCTGCTTTGAGCTGCGAACGTCGAAGCTATAAGTAACGACGTTCGCACTGAAAGTGTGCGAGATGATCCCCGAGCCTAAACGCATCAAACTTCGCAGCTTATAGCTTCGTAACTCCGACGCCTGAAGCGTCGGAGTAATCTCCGACGTTGTTTACCTCGAGAATACGTAGGTAAAAGCTTCGATGATCGGCAACCGCAAAAGAGTCAAGTTCGAAAATGAATATGGTTCGAAACAGTTTTTAATATATGCTCAAATTTTACCAAATGCTAATGAATGTAAATAAACCTATTAAATTTATCTATTTGCACGAAAATATACGTTAAAAATGCATTATTTACAGTTTTAAAATTCCGGGGTTAAAACTGGTAAAATAAGTGACTAGTGGTAAATAAAGTAAATGTAACTGCTTTTTTATGGTTGTCGGATAATTATAAGCTGAAGAAATAAATAAGGTATTTTCAAACTTGCAACTATATGTTGGAATTTAGCGCAGTAAACAAATGTAGCCATCTTTATACGTCAAAATATTTAAACTTGTTGGCATTTTGCTGCGAGTTTGCTCCTCTCGTGTTTATGGGGTGTGTTTTGTAATGGAAATGTGTATCGTACTATGGATAAATAAATAAAAATAAAAAAAATAATTCAATAAGTTATAAATTTTAATCAAGTTTTTCTGAAAGTCCAACAAACAAACAAAAATGATATTGATAATTTGATTCTTGCCTCCCGTTTATTATTAGTAACTTAGACAGCGGCTGTTGTAGCTTTAAATTTTTTTTTAATAATGGTTCTTTGTAAAAAAAATTCATACATTTATTTACAAGATATTTTACAAAAGCTATTGGAATGTTAAATCACACTGTGTTTGCACAATAAAAGCTTTCATGCATGCACGTAAGTAAAAAATCTAATGTAACAAAATAATGTCTTTCAAATCGTAAACAAAAATTGAATAAAGATTTATCTATTTTCACGAATATTCTTCGCTGATCGCTCTTGCAATAACCATTCTTCTAATTTCGCTTGTTCCAGCTCCAATTTCATACAGTTTAGCATCCCTCAGTAGTCGACCAGTTGGATAGTCATTAATGTAACCATTCCCGCCTTAAAAAAATATTATTTGTTAAAACTTTTTCTCAAGATAAACATTGGTAAAAAAAAGTAATTACCAAGAATTTGAATATCATCAAGAGCCATTTTGGTGGCGTTTTCCGCACAGTACAAAATTACGGCGGCGCAGTCTTTTCTGTTCACGTGACCACTGTCGCAAGCTCTTGCCACTGAATACAGGTAGCTTCTGCTGGCGCATAGTTTTGTGTACATGTCTGCTAATTTTC